>PVIR01000604.1:0-164055 GCA_004026965.1 Petromus typicus
GAGGATATCCTCATAAGTGAAATAAATAGGGCACAGATAGGTACATATCGCATCTTTTCTCTGGTATGAGAAAATGAAGATGTAAATGAGTCCTAGCATTGTATGTTATGTATTGTGAAATAGAAAATGCTCAATGTAAAATAAGGTGAAAGGGGACAATGTTGAGATTGTAACAAAAAAGTAAGGAAACAAATTTTATGTATATGGGGGGGCGGTAGGGTGGGTAAGGCTATGGGAAAAAATGAGAATTAAGTTGTGTCTTATACTGGTACAAATCCCCATTATGGAGTGCAATCATGATGTGTATATTTAATGTACCAATAAAGATTAAAAAAAAAAAAGAATGAGTAAGGAGAATCCAGAGGCCTGACAGCAAACAAATTGGTGTAGACGAAACTCTGTTCCTCTACCTTTTTGTCCAACTCAGGGCCAGGGCAGCCTGATCCCCCTCTACACCTGGCAGAGAGAGCAATCTGCAACTGATTCCATTCCTAATCTCACCCAGAAGGAGTCTTGAAGATGGACCTGGAACTAATAACCACATAAGCAGACCCAGCCCCATCACTCACTTAAGTTAATCACGACAGGTGTGAGCCAAACTAAGACAGCATCATAAATCAGTATCCCAAGAGAACTGTGCCCAGTCTCTTCGACTTTTAACTTAAGTGAGCCAAATTACCAATTGCATTATCAATATGGCACTGCCTTGGAGACTTTTACACATTTGCTGAGAAAACAAAAGTCCGTTCTCCAAGAACTGCAAAACTCTGTATATTTTATCTGAAACTCAGGAAACCGTTTTTAATGTGTTTTTCTGATCTTAGGCTGGAAGGAAAACTTTACTTGCATTATTGATGGAAATATCCTTTAAATGGCCCCCATGCTAAAGTGGCTTATGAGCTGAGACTCATTTTTAAAACTCATTTTATAATCATCAAAGTGTATTAATTGTATAAATTTAAAATTTTCTTTGTTACATTTCTAGGCATGCATATGTCATGATTATCTTTTCATATATGCTTGTTTTTTTTGTCATTTTTCAACTCTGTCCATGTTCTAGCAAATGACATAATTTTGTTCAACTTTATGACTAATTCAGAATTTTTAAAGGATGGCTTCAGAAAAAATGTTTAGATCTCCTTGATGTAGTCAAATAACAATAGTCAATGTATTTTTCCACTTGAGATTATATTACAGTTTGCTATGAGATGAAGGAACAGGACTAGGAAAAGCCCTGAACCTGACATTCTTCATCCGGGCACCTGTGGCCTTTTCATCTGGGCACTGTGACCTCAGATTCACAGTATGAATTTCAGAGAGTCTCAGCCTGAAGGCGTTCTAAAATCCTTATTACATTTTTCATAATTTTCATTTATGCAAAGATTGCTTGTAATTTAATGATCAAAGTAAAATGCAATCCTGCTTTTATTCCATTCTTAGTTGCCAAAAGAAAAGCTGTTTCAAAGTTTATTGATTACCTAAACACAATCACTAAACAAAGGAAAACATGTCAAGATTTTATCCCTTTAACTTCAGATATTTGTGCTTGAATATAATCACTGTGTTCTGCAAATGTGTACTAATAAAAATTATAAAGATTATAAATATAATAAATAAAAACATTTTGGATTTCTTTCTTGGTTTTCTATTCTTTGCCCTAACAGAAGAATTGAATTTGGTTATATTTGGGATATACATAATGCTATATCATTTGATTCTGTCAATTATGACAGATACTTGTTATGTCACTACATAGATTTACTTCAAACTTTGATAGTATATAAATCATTATTTATCAAGGCATTTATTTTGCACAGGAAAAATGTATTTAAATTTGTGTCAACAATAATATGAAATTGCATAGTCAAACATCCATGTTTTTCAAGTAATGATTACGTTTTATTGATACACGATTTCTAAAACCTAAATTCATATTTATATCTTTCTCATTTATATTTTGCTTCTAATATCCTCAGATATTTCCTGCATGTTGAAGGGATAAATGTGGTATGAGATAAACAAGCAAAAACAATTCTGTAGATCACATCTCCAGATTTTATCCTAGCAAGGGACAAGGAAAGTAGCCAGCAAAATGAAGACGAAATCACTGTTGTTTTTGTCCTGCTGGGATCAGTTTCACTGATCTTTCATTCATGGCTTGTCTTGGTCTCGTCTGACACTAAAGATCAGTGCAATAGCTTTGCAAACTGTGCCTTTCCTAATCATGGACCTTCCAATAGTATATTTTATGGAGAAATAGTTTTAAGGAGACTTTCTTCGACTATTAAGATGTGTTTAAAATTTTGTTTCAGTGACCTTTCTCATAACAGTTTTTCTTACCCTCCACTGTAGATTAATTCCACTCTAACTCAATTCGAAATATTAGTTAAGTGCCTCTGTTCGCAAATGACTAGTGGCTGACTGTCTACCTAGTTCATTCCAAACTTCTCTGATCAATCTTTTTTCATTTCTCCTTTTATCATGGATGAGTTGAAAACAAACAGAAAGCCCCACTGATCATGGGATAAAAAATGATAGTGAAAGTCCACGTTCTAAACCATGCACATCCCAGGTGGAGACGGAGTGTGCATAAGGAACCAGGAGAGCCAGCCTGGACTTCTAAGATTCATACCAAGTAGTTGTGTAAGTTTGGACAAGTTTTCAAATCTCTTTGTGTCTTACTTCCTTCACAGCCCTGATAAGGGACTACCTCAGAGGGCCGATTTACAGATTAAGAATATGCACACCAGGAAGACCTGACCATGATCCCAAATAACCATGAGCCGTCCTTAGGACTGTCTGTGGGTTGCCTTTCCTCTGCGACATGGCGGATGGAATTCTCTTTGAAAGATTAATGGTTCAAATGGAACAGATGATTAAAATTTAAAACACTGCTTAATTTTTAAGGCAAAAATAACTCAGCCCCAGCAATAGAGAATTGTGTGCCATTTCCAGCTTTATAAAATATGCAGTTTAGACCCTCTATGTCACAATGATTTTCACATGTAAAATGACTGTCTTCCACTTTAACCTGTGGAAATTCTTACCACATAACACTAAACCACCCTAATACCATATCTAAACTTATCCAAGTAGTATCTACTCTTCTTTGTCACCTTCCGAAGAGATATTTATTCTTTCTTTACTCCTTTCTTTCTCTCCTTCTCTCTTCTCTTCTTCCTATTTTCCATCCATCCCTCCCTCCTTTTCCTATGCTGGGAATTGAACCCGGGGCCTCACATATGCTAGACAAATGCTCTACCACTAACCTACACTTCCGGTCCCACTTCTTATATTTCTTAAGCAACTTTTCCACTCAGACCATAAGCTTTTTGTCCAGTCTGAGCCATTTGAAAAGTACCTATGATTTTTATCACTGAGTGCATTATCAGTACTCACAGTTGTGTCAATTAAGATCTATCGCACTGAACTAAAACACTGATTAATAATTACATCAATAACTAAGGAAAATAAATTCAGTAAATGTCCATGTTTCTACCAGAAAAAGTAAAATGTTGAATAAATTATAATTAGATCATAAATGATAACCAAAACTAATGACATCATCTTTTAAAAAGAGGAAAATTTCTCCCTGGAGCCTCTTTTAGAATTTGATCAACAGACAGTTGAATTTCATGCTTTAAGTAATGACATTATTTCCCATTCCAAAGTCTGGCCACATGGCCCCTTTGGCTCACCACAATTCACAGCTAGTGAAAACTGCTTAGTGCCAGATTTCACACCTGGTCTCCTGGGTCTGGATGGAGTTTCAGTAAATAGCACGGAGAAAGATTATATAGATGCCTGGGAACCATCTGTGCAGTCGTATAAATGACAAACCAAAGTATTTCATCTGTCTTCCCCAAAGTCAGCCTCCTGCCTCGGGGACTAAGCACACACAGGGCGTGTTTCTGCTGGGTTGGCGGAAGCTTTGCTTTCCCATCTCACTGAAGGAAACGCGAAGTGTGAGAGCAAATAAAGCCGCCCCTTTATGGAGGGCGGGTTCTCGCGGCAGCCCTGGGAGGCTGCAAGGCTGCCCTTCCAAGCTATTTTCCTGAGATCCATCTGGAACTTTTTACACGAGGGCAAATCTTGTTTGTGGGCTGGTGCACTGTGGCTTTCTACCTAGTCTAAATGCTGTTCTGAGATTCAGGTAAAGAAAAGAGACCACTCCAGCGGTTGGAGGAGAGGCATCTCCTCAGATGTTGGAGATTCTCTGAGCTGTCGTCCGTCTCTGTGCCTCTGTTTTGCTTTACAGCTGTAGAAGTGAGATTCTGGGCCACGACGTGCATCAAACTAATAAAAACCCAACAATGTGTAATGTATTCTTATCTCCTGCTCTGGGTTTTGTCCTCTGAGTGTTTGCTTCTGTCGGCTCTTCCAATTTTAATTCCTTTAATCAAACCATCTATGGTTTTTTTTTTTCCAGTTATTCAAGTTGTTGACAGAATTTCTTTCAAAGGAGGTTAGGACTGGACTTGCCGTATGTCTTCTAGTTGTTGGCTAAGGATCATTCTCTGCTCCAGAGAGGATGCCCTTCCCATCAGCTCGTCACAACAGGTGTGTTTTCAGTCTTCCAGTCGGCACTGTGGATTCTTTGACTTTCCTTGCTCCTACCAGCTGGAGAGAACCATATTTTTACAAAGTTATTGTGATCAGAACAGTTCCACCCAGATAAAATCAACCGTGCCACTTAATCTAATCTAATGTAGCCATGGGGCATGGTCCGAGACTGTGTACTGGGTGACTTCTGCAGCGTCACACGTTCCTATAGATACACATAATTAATAATAACTTTTATTTCTGATTGAATATTCCAGCTGGTTGTCACTAATGTATAAAACTATTTTGATATACTTTGAAGACAAAACATCTTTGTCTAAATCTTAGCTTCTCTCCTATTTGGTTCTATTGTCCTTTGTCATGTCTTTATTAAATTGATTATTCTCACACATAAAATAGGTATAATGATGGCTCTTTACCTCCTGATGGGGCAAATGGTGAGGTAATTAGGGGAGTTAATGTATTTTAAATCAACTTGAACAGTGCTCAGCCTGTGGCAAGTGCTCAATAATTGTCATATTGATGAAGATGATGCTTTTCTACCAACCACCTCGTAGGACTCTGGTAAGTTTTAAGAGTTTATAAATTTTCCTTGACATCTTTCTAAATAATATTTCAATGAACATCTTCTCTTTCACTTCTTAACTATAATAATTTTTAATAGTACATCATCTGAGACATTATTGAATTTAATCAGCTACCATAGAAATAATTTCCTCACTTTAAAGATAGCCTAATATTTATCTTTGATGTAATTTTGTTAAAGTTTAATAGGTATATTTTATCAAGTTAAAGAATTGTCTTCCATTTTAATTTTATATTATCTCAAGAAAATGTCACCATTTGCCCTTTGTACTCTTTGAAATTATAATAATAAGATGTTATTATTGTTGTTATTTTGAGGTACCAGGGACTAAACTCAAGCCTTTGAGTTTGCAAGGTAAGCTCATTACCACTTAAGCTAAATCCCCAGCCTGAAATTCCTTCTATTAGAATCAATTTCTTAAAGTCTAGGAGATCATTTATAAAGCTCAGCCTACTCATATCTATACCTTGTATCACTTTTTCACAGTATATTTTTGTTTGTCCACAGGGACTAAATTTCTTGGTGTATTTCTTTTTTCAAACTTTTTTCTTGAGTCAGTGTTTAAATTATTCCTTTAGAATTAATTTTATACATGAGCTAAAAATGAGCCATGTAGTCACCCATAGGCTTCTCACCCAGGAAGTCTCGCATATCTACATTAAAAAAAAAAATCAAAGGCCACTTCCAGGCTACCACAAACAGTCCATATGAAGAAGTCACATAAAATCCGATGCCTGAAAATCAGATGTTCCACTGCCTGATGTTGGGATTCTCTGAGCTGTGGGAGACAGAATTCTAGGCTGGACCTAAAGATTCTTATTTACTACTCGGTGTATATGCTTTGTACAATCTTGCCATCATCTCTTGAACATGAGAGAACTACAATATGATCATTTAGCACCCAGAATTAGATCGTATTGTGACAAGTGTTAGTAATTGTATGGACACACCTCAGGTCTCAAATTAGCTTCAAATATTTAAACAGAAGGGAAATTGTACTTCTGCTTGATTTAATCAAGTGAATCCTTAGAAGAAACAGAATCTTTCCCA
The DNA here is from genome assembly GCA_004026965.1 of Petromus typicus. NCBI lineage: Eukaryota > Metazoa > Chordata > Mammalia > Rodentia > Petromuridae > Petromus > Petromus typicus. The sequence goes on from PVIR01000604.1 coordinate 6,200, forward strand.
AAAGAAATGATAATAGCTATGAGAAATTCTCTGCTGCTGATCTGAGGTAGCAAACTGCCATGTTTAGTAAGGATCATGTTTGGAAAGATGATTTCTAAGAGCTGGGAGCCGCAGGCTGACAGCCAAGAAAAAAAATAAAATAAAATAAGAAAAAAAATTGTTGGTGGCTGGGGATTTTGCTGTTTGGTAGAGAGCTTATCTAGTATACATAAGGCCCTAAATCTAATCCTCATACTACAATCAATTAATCAATGCATCAGTCAATATTCTGCATTCTAATAGCAAACAACTGTATTCTGACAAGGATTGTTGAGCTTGAAAAATAACTTTGAGCACCAGATGAAATTGCAACTCTCACCATTACCTTAATTTTAGCCTGATAAAGCTCTCAACAGAGAATCTAGTTTGCTTGTATTTCCTGTTAACATATTTTAATTTGTCTACGTCTGATCTGGCTGTTGTTGCAAACTTTAAAATCGGTCACTCGTGTCTCCCTTCAGTTTTAAACACATGTATGCAAGATCTCAGCTTCTTTTTAAATCACAGAATTATCTCTCTTTTCTTTACCTGGAACTCTACCAAACACATATCTAGTGGTATTCCACCCTGAAAGATAACTATCTAATTTTCTTTACCCGTCTCTACTGGTATACGTGTTCCATAGCATTTTTTTAAGGTTTCAGTCTTTATGTTACTTTGTTGCTCTCAAAATGAAATAATCAATGGAGTTCTCAGCGTACATGTTGCAGACACTCCCCAAATAATTATCTGAGTATCCTAACTGGGGTTCAAAGAACTATATCCTTTGCCTATTTGGCTAGGACATTGGAGTGCCAGTAAAAGATGAATGATGATACTGATGACAATTATGCTGCTGTTGGTGGTGATGCTAAGGCCAGACAGCACTTGCAGATTAATGATTTATAGAGAGAGCCCAGTACAGAACTAATGGCCACCATCATTCTGTTACCTGTGTGGGCTTTAAAATGCCAATATGCCGGACAGCTCTGCTGCTGTGTGCCGTGGAAAACGAAGTTAACTTTCTCACTCACTCTGAAGCTTTGCCTTCATCTTGACACCTGAAAATTTCCCTTTCCTGCTTGGCTCACAGTGTCACTTTGAACAGAAGCACATTTTATTTTTATTGCTTAGAAGCATAGAGGGATTGTGATGAGTTACATAAGTGAAACATCAGTTTCCGGCCTCTGAAGTGGTCTAATAGTGAAATCAGTCTAGAAAATAGTGAGTTCCTCATTGCCACATGTGATAAATCACAGGACAAAGGGCTATTTACCAGACTTAGCTGAGGCAATTTTATTTCCCGGAAGAAGTTAGTTGAAGTTACTTATACCTTTAAGTTTAACGATCGAGCATCGTGTTATGCCGAGATGCTCTCCGCGGCTGCAGGATGTCTGTCTTCAGACCCTCCGGTCTCCCACCTAAACACTGGCTGACACTGCACAAGTCACTTTCTTTTAAAAGGTCACAGTTTTATCATCTGTAAAATGAGATATGGACAAAACAATCTGTAGGCTTTAAACTTCTATGGTTCTATGACTATCACTTTCCTTCAGTTGGCTTTATTTGGGGGAAAAATTAACATAAGTTTGACTTGAACTGCTGACTGAAACACTTTTACGATATTTCATGCCCATAAAGTACATTAAAGTGCTGGGAGAAATGGCTTTCTTTGACCATAGGATTATACGTTTCACTTATTTAGTGCTAATATAAATTCAGAGCTTCTACATAGCATCTCAGCTTGAAAGTGCAGATTACTGTTAAACTGCTGGGCTGAAAGTAGACATTTTCTGATCCTGATGATCAGAATGCATGAAGCTGGGGCATAAAGGAAGAGGCTAGCTATCAGCATGCCACTCAGTGCACTTTTTCCCAATACAGCCTAAATACTTGCTTCCATGTCTAGTCTCTCAACTAGTGTCAAAGACACCTGAAGACAATAGTTGCTATTTGCATAGCAATATATCTCTAGAATCTGGCATGATAGAATAATTGCTACATAGCGGGGCAGCATTGCTATGGGCTGCTAGTCCTGTATATATGGTCTTGGTAGTGTCTTAAACATTACCAGGATAATCCAATCACCATCTTCCTAAAGAAATGCAAACATCATTTCAATTTTGCAGATGAAAGAGTTAAGAGATCTCAGTGTTTGTTTAGATAACTTCTGCAGCAGAACTGACATTCCTGTTTTATTTTTCTTTGTATAAATTCCAAGCTTATAATCACCAAACAGCACTATCTTTCGTGGTATTTTATGGTAAGTAGCAGGTAGTTACTTGTATTTATTTACCTAGTAAGTAAACTATCATTTACATTTACTTAAATGGAGCACGTCTAAATAGAAGATCATTCACCTTAATGAAAAATACATTGTGACCACCTGTCTGGAGCCAGGTACCTTGCTGGACAATTGGGAAGCAACAGACAGAAAGGAAAGACAGTTTCCACATAAAAAGTCCAGGGTCTGGAAGATCACTGAGGTTGAACAGAAATGGCTTTGTTACAAGTTAGTGAACTTGAGGACTGCAAACACTGAGTGTTTGGGGGGCTCAGGGGAAGATAGATTAAATCCTTATCAAAAGAGATGGTCTTTGAGAAAAATCTTAAGGATAAATAAGATTTGTCTTTGTAAACAACAGAAACTCTTTCCTGTGATTCTAATGGATGAGCGGTCCAAGTTCAAGGCACCTGCATAGAGTGTCTCCTTCAGGCTCAGATTCCAGGTCATAGATGGTAATACCTTCTGTCCGCATGTGCAGGAAGAGGCTAAGCAGTTCACCAGAGACCCTTTAAAAATATTTTTACTGGTACGTGTTTATAGTGTGTAATGATTGCATTCATCAGGAGGACTTGGTTCATGTGTATAACAAAATTCTCATGAAGTGATATAAGGAGGTTTCCATTCAAGACACAGAAGGGTGAGGTAGACAATGAAGATGGCTTAAAATACAGCTAGGAAAAGATATGAGGAGCAGTTTTACTCAAGCACAGAATGTCTTCACAAAAGTCAGTGGATGGAAAGGCTTTAATAAGGCAGTTAGGGACACCTTGTTTCCACATTCCTTCCGTTTCCTAAACAGATCGTCTTATTGGCATCACTCTGTGAGGAGAGGGACCACTGGCAACCCAAGTCTTGTGCCCTGTGGTACCACAGCCACCGCTCTGATGTGATCGCTGCTGTCTGAGGATGAGATGCTGTCATCACTGATGCAGGGCAGGACAGAATTGGACTGTTTGCAGAATGATTCCCTTTCCTGAAAATCTGTCAAGAAAAAAATATTCACTTCTACCTTCATCCGAGCTGGTGTTACAGGGGCCTCCGGGGATCACAGACCCTCGGGTTGAGAGGTGCCCTGAATGTATTTTCTGCTGCGATCCTCTTTTGCAGCCTCCAGGACCTTTCTTGATGTCTAAATTCAATGATTTCTTTGCATTTCCCTGAAAAAAGAACAAATCTTCAAGGCAGCTGGAAAGTATTTATTTCTTCATTTTCAAGTACGGAAATGGTCCTGTTCCCTGACCTGGAGCTCTGTCTTACTGTTACCTAAACCAAGAAGTGCCACGTTCACCAACAGGGTCAAGGGTGGAACGCTGTGTGTGTATTGGTGACAAATAGAGCATGTTATTCAGAATGACAGAAGATGTGAAGAGGGAACATAAATTTGAGGTCTGAATCTCAAAAAATTCTTCTCCTCTTCATGACAATAAGGCCAAGTGATTGATTTTGTTACTGCTTGAAGTTTTCCAGCCCCCAGAACGATAAAACTAGTTCCATGTTATGATTCTCTGAGGCCCTTCCATTACCTAATGCATAAGCAAAGTGAAAATCAGTTAGCAATGACAATTTCTATGTAGAAAATATGGTACTTTTTAATTTAGTTCTCTTTATGAATTTAGTTAGTGCCTTTGCTTATTTTTCATTATTTAAATAGAGGATGGATCTGTAGCTTATGGAAATCCCTTTCCCCTTGTCTTCCAGCACAAGCTTTGATCACTTCCAAACACACTAAAAGTTTTAATAAATTGATAGTTTTGCAATTTAACTTGCCAGACTTTGCCATTTAGAAAGACTTCATTAAATGTTTCCTTATCATATTTAATTTTCCTCTTTTGAATAGATTATGTCACTACTTGACTGCAAGCATTGTGATTTGATTGTAAAGTAAATGTGAAAATTCTGTCTCCTGTATATGAGGCCAAAACAGAAAATATTAGACTTTAGATAACTTTGAAATTTACTGGAAGCTAAAATGAAAACAATTATTTTAGGGATTCATACATAAACACTCAAGCAATTTATTGCTTATAATTAAATTTCTCCTGGAAAATAGGTTGTATAACAAACCAGTAAAAGGCAATGTGTTCATTTGAAATATCAAAAGTACTGCTGAGAAGATGGATTTGCAATGTTTAGCCCATCTGCATTTTCTAGGACACCGAAGGATTTTGATATTTGAAAACAGCACTTTCCTCCCCGCACCTGCTCATGAGATTATGCGTATTTGTATTAAATTCTTCTCTAAGGTGCAAGAAGGAAATTAAAGAGCAGATACATCCGCCCCATTTTTGCATCCTGAAATTTCTGTATGTAAAATGATCCCACCAGATAAAAGGACTGAAGTCCATGCTTAGCCCTCCAAGCCACAAGTCAGACCCAGAAGCTGCCAAGACCCCACCTGGTTATCCTGCCCTTCTTTAAAGAAACTGATCAGAGACAACCTAAGAAAATTCCTTAAACAGCAAGTTCCTCAATAATTGTTTCTTGTTTTTTTAAATTCAAAAAAGTAAATCCATATTGTTTAAAGTTGCTAGTTTTGCATTGTTCAAGAAGGCGGTCCCTTTTTAAAAAGTTTGCCTTCAGGCTCACTCTGTCTTCATGCTGTGGGTAACAATAAAATTATTGCTTACATATAGCAAATAGCTTTCATGAAGTATTAGCCAGAACCATAAAATTCTAAAAGCAGGATACATTAATTTGGGGGATGCCATCAACTGGGAAGAAGCAATGCCATGTCCCTTTCTCTTAGTCATGGTGGGAATGAGCCAGATACATGAGAAAGCTGCAACCTGTCCAGGGTGAACACTTCATTTAAGAAGCTGCGTTGATCTGTATTTGTCAGTATGCTCAAAGGGTCAGGACCCTCCCACTGCTGTGATAAGTCCCAGGCAGTAACCTGCAACAGTGACACTTTATGCTACAGGATCTGAAGATTCTAAGGCACCGACAGCCCAGAACATTGTGTAAGCTGTACTACCATCCAATGCAAGGACTTACAAGGACAAAGAAATGCACACATATTTCTGTATGATTTGATTTTCTATTGAACAATCACACATCTTCGTGATAGGGTCAAACAACAATAAAATAATTACTTTGAGAGAGAGAGAGAGAAGGGAAACTGAGGAAGACCATTGACAGTGAAGCCAGATCCGTGGTCCAATTCCTGCTGAAAGACTTATCAGCCAGGTGACTTTAGGCCATGTCTGTGTCCTGCAGGGGTGGGAGTTTCCTCATCCTCAAAGCAAAATGGTGATTGTAATTTGGAGGATTCAGTAGATGAAAGTAGGTAAAGTAATTAAAGTAATACTTGCATACATAAAGTACTCGAGAGGCTGAGACAGAAAGACTGCCATGGCCAGCCTGGAGTACGTGATGAGACTTTGTCTCAGAACATACACACCCACCCACACCCACACACACACACACGCACACACACGTACACGCACACGACTTGGAAGAACAAAACCCAAAAAAGGTTTGACAAAAAGTGTGTTAAGATAAAGCACAATAGAGACCGGACTCTAATCCAGGACATTAGGGTACAATGGGTAAAGAATATTAAAAGCGGAATGGGGACACCTCCTCAGGTTATGTCAGTTCTATGACTAATATTGTGAAATTTGAGTTGTTTTCTTTCTCTGGATATTCTCAGCTTCTTTCTCTGCTGTGTTGTTCATTCTAATTATCCCCCTTTTGCTTCTTTATTGGTGGTGGAGAATGCTGACCTGCTGCAAAAACAAGAAGCAGTGAAATATTTAAAGGAACTCTACTTCCATGCCAAATACTTTAGAATCTTACACCATAGTTGCTAATCTTCAAAATACCTCTGTGATAGGAGTAATACTTCAGCCCTATTTTGGAAGTTAAATAACCGATACTTTGGAAACTTAGATTCAAATGTCGTACAGCTCTCATTAAAACCAGAGGGCAAAGGACAGCAACTGAGCATCTGCTAAGTGGATGTGGAAGTAATAAGCGGATATGGAAGCTCTCTCTCCGCCAGGGCGTCCAGATGGCTCACTGTCTTTGCTTGTAGTCTAGTGCTATATCCTCCCAGCCTTCATCAGTCTCCTCTCTTCTAAAAGGAAATGTCTAATAAATCAATGAAAAAAAAGTCTTAAAAATACAGAAGAAGAAATTTCTGTACCAAGTCATCTTAGATAACTGAATGCATGCTAATAAAAGGAAACTTTCAGAGAGGATGTTACCCTTGAAGAACTTAGGGACCCACAAGCGGAGAGATGAGTATACAGATAACCAAATTACAAAAGCTAAATAGAAAAGGGGTCAAAAGACATTTAAGAAGCTGGAAAGCCTGAATGTTTCTAAAAGGAACAATGGTGTTTGCTGCAGTTTCCTCAAAATGACTTTCATTCATTATTATCTCCTGAAACAATGCTTCATACAGAATTTATAGTGAAGCCAAACTTTTTCTACATTCTCATAAATAAAAAACTGATACTTGTGTAAAATATGATTGAACTGGCATGTAATTAAAGCACAGATAATAAAGACATATGAAAAATTTGTTGTGTTCATCTATATTTCCTAACTGACTGGCTATAATATAGAACAGCAGAGATTGAAGGAATTTTTCTTTGCCAACCAAGTTATGTTAAATGATAGACTCTAAGCATCACAACTACAGTAATACCTCAGTTCATGAATGCTTCTGTTTGCAAACAATTTTTTTTCTGACCACAAACTCTGCATTGGGGGACAAACATGACCATGATCATCTTCCCACACAAACACAAACACAGCCATCTCCTCCAAAATCATAAAACAAATCAAGTTTGTAAACCAAGGTGCCACTGGGTAAAGTCGTTCCTCCAAGGTTATTACCACTTCAAGAGATTGGGATGGTGGAGAAAAGATAGCTTCCCTAACAAATTATGCTGGGAAGAGTGGATATCTATAGGTTAAAGACTGAAACTAGATCTCTATCTCTCACAGTGTACAAAAATCAATTCAAAACTGAATCAGATATCTAAGGATAAGGCCTGAAATTTTGAAAGTGCTAGGAGAAAACACTTCAAGATACAGAGACCAGCAGTGACTTTTTAAGTAGAACTCCAACAATTCAGGAAAGAATAGTAAGAATCAACAAATGCGATGGCACCAAATGGAAAAGGTCCTTATAGTGAAGGAAATACTAGTGAAGAGACAGCTGACAGAACAGCCTACACAAGCTTTGTCAGCTACTCTTCTAACAGAACATTAATATCTACAATCTTTAAAAACTCAGAAAAATCAAATAGCCCAGTCAATACAAGGACAAATGAGTTGGTCAGATGCTTTTCAAAAAAAGAGGTACACTTATCAAAAAACAGGAAAATCTTCAACTTTTTTTAGCTACTGAGGAAATCAAAAGGGAGATTTCATCTTATGCCAATCAGAATGATTACCTTTGAGAATATTAAAAACAAGAACAAAAAAAAAAGAACAAGTGCTGTTGAGGATAAAAGAAACCTTATTCTGCACACTGTTGATGAGAATAGAAATTAGAACTAACACCAGCAGTACGGAGGTACCCCAAAGAACTAACACTAGAGCCACAGTGATCATACGTACATACATATCTGGCTTCTCGGCATACATCCAGAGAAAATAAAATCAACATTCTGTAGAAAGACCTGCTTATATTGTTACGATGGTGGAATTCACAATACCCAGCTTAGTCTAGGTGACTGCTGGTTGATGAATATACGAATGAAATGTGATATGTAGACATGATCGAATATTATTCCCCTATAGGAAAAAATAAATTTTGTTATGTTCAGAAAATAGATGGAGCTAGATGGAGATCATCATGCTGAATGAAATAAATCAGACACAGAAAGCCACGTCTTGCATGCATTCCCTCATAAGTGGAAACTTTATTTTTAAAAAAGACAATATAAAAGCAAAAGAGAAACTATTAGTGGAAGTGAAGATGATCAAAGAGAAGAGAGGGACAGGGAAATGGTGGTGGATGGAATGGTCAACATATGTTCCATGCATGTACAAATATCTCCCAATGAAGCTCCTTGTTCTGTGTAAGTGTGTGATAATAAAGATTAAAGAGAAAGGATAAAGGGAAAAAAATGAGAATTAAGTTGTGTCATATACTGGTACAAATTCTCATTGTTGAATGCAATCATGATGTATATATATAATGTACCAATAAGGATTTCAATTTAAATTAAAAAAAAAAAACTCAAGTGCTGACACTGGTGCACATGAGCGTTGGAGACCTGCATTGTGTCTCCTTTAAAGCTGCATTTGTTCTGCATGTTCTCAGCCCCCTTCAGAAAGATGGATGTCATGAGATAATCTCTTCCTGATGCCCTTTTATAAAAGAATTCTACTTTAGATAAAATGAAGCTTCTGCTGACAAAATACTCTTTTATTTCCCTCAAGTTCTCTTTTAACCTTCTTTATAGTCACTTAACAGTGTTGGTTCTTTTCTTTCTTAAAAATGAGTTCTGAAGTGGAATCAAGGAGGTAAAAGAGAGAAGAGCATTTTAATGTTTTGCAATACAATGATTTCTTACGTATGAACCCTTCAGTTATTCACATAAGTTGATACTCACATTGAGAGTGGTTCTACAGAAACGGAAATAAAATTGCAAAATTCCTTCGAAACAGAAGCCCAGGGTCTGCACTATGTTGCTTTTATTTCTTGCACTCTTGATTGGTTTTCTTTTTGACATTCAGGACAAAAGTCTAATTTTAAAAAGAGATGAGCACCAATCCTTCGCTGTCATAAGACCAAGATCATATGACCTAATTACTAAAACCAGTACAGTCATTGTCACCTGACAATTCTAGCTGATCTGAAATGCAGAACTCTATGACACTAAGATGAATTCATTGGAAGATATATTTTTAATCCTAAGGATTCTATTAACTTTTGACAACTGCAACTTATTCATAATTGTCTTATTAAAATTGTAATAACTCCAAAATGAAATTTTACCCATTCAGTGTAAAAATTATGCTGCTTGTCCCCTTTGACTTAATCTATTCATATCGTTATAACAGAATATATATTTTTTCCTCACTGTGGTAAAGACCACGAAGCCCAAGGCCAGGCACTGACAGATGCACCATCTCCTGAAGGCCTGTTTCCTGCTTTAGAGGTGGCCGTCTTCTGTGTCTGTGCACAATGGGGGAGGAAGGGAGCTCACTGTGGTCTTTCGTACGGGTACATTCATGAGGACTCCGCTTTCCTACTCTAATCACCTCCTGAAACTCTCACCTCCACATGCTATCTCACTGGAGATTAAATGTTCATATGTGAATTCTGGGAATCCAGTCTACAGCAACTGTTACTCCAGAATATTTACATAAAATGTGCTAAATAACATGTCTGACATGAGAGGATACTGATCTTGGACATTCTTCAGCTCTTTAGATCAAGGAGTGGAAAAAATTTAGAGAAAAACATCTTTTTTTTTTCCATCTAGACTGAATATGTCAGAAGAAAGCAAAGTCTTCAACTCTCTCTCTCTCTCTCTCTCTCTCTCTCTCTCTCTCTCTCTTTCTCTTTCTCTCTTTTCGGGACCCTGGCAATTATTTGGAAAAGAAAAGGGCATCTTGGTAGTGATAACATAGGAAAATCCTGTGTGAAGCATGCAAAGAAAATAATGTGGGGCTGCTTCCAAAATGTATTTTGTTTTTTAAAATCTTCATAAAGTCTCAACAAGTCAGCTCTTGACCATTCAGCTGAAACAGGGTTCCTTGTGTAAAATTATAATCCTAATACTTCACAGTATACATCACATGTTTAGAATAAAATAAAAACTATTCCAGTAAAAACATATCATCATTAATCCCCCTCAAACTATCTACCCTTCTTTTGAACACAGATCTGTCTTTTTCAGCACATCTGGGCTTTTCCCAAATTCAAAATTATCACAAAAGTTAAGTGGCTTTAATCAATTCAGGACATTAAGACAATCACATCACACAATGAAAGGCATGACAGAGGACCTGCAAACCTGCCTCATAGAGTGGCAAAAATAATGCAGTGAGCAAGTTTGATATGAGGGGGAATATTCTGGGAGGAAATAATGGCAATGTGTATTTTACTGTAATAATTTTTAATTTAATCACTATGTGTTTCCATCATACTTTGTATTTATAGTAACTAACTGCTGTATCTATGAGAAAATCTCTCCTTGAAATTCCAGGCTATAAAATACATGTAGTCAATGCTTTGACATTCTTCTTTGTTCTGAACATTGTCTGTCCTATTATTTTTAGTTGTAGTGTGATTTTCGCTACAATAGTTCAGTTCTCTATATTGCATTTTTAATTTACTTCAGTTTAAATGGCACTCACCATTTTAAACTAACCAGATAGAAATGACTAAACTATAGCCCCAGAAATAGGAGAAATGAAATAATATTACAAAATCTGCATGTGGTGATTATTTATGGAAGAATTCCACTGTTGCCATGACAATGGAACAATGCTTTCAATTTTTATTTCACAGGATAACAAAATGTGCACTTAATGGAGATGTCTAATTGTCTCTTGCTCTGGTTTTTACATGACAACTTAACAACATGTTTTTTGCTAATCATCACAGTCTTGAAGTTGCTCTGCCAATAACATATTTTGCATTCATGCTCTGTATAAATTCTGGAAAATGTTTTCAGTTGAGCTCCCCAACTATGCACTTATTTTATATTTAATGAAGTAGGCAAATGTGAAGCAAATGTGAATTAATTTAGAATAGATGCATTAGTGTTTATCAACCTAACAACATATAATTTCGGGACTACTTTCTGAAGTTGTTAAAATACCTAAACAACTTTTCTAGTGGAAGTTAAAGGTCTATCACCAGAGCTTCAGAACTTAAGAGTGGTATTTGTTCTATCAGTCAATATGCTTGTCATTAGCTTATTTCCTGTAGGTAATTGCATGAGGTGATGTTTTCTGGCACAGCAGAGTGAATGATCAGCCATAAAGGTGCTTAAAGGAATGTAATCCTCTAGACTGACATTTTAAGAGAGTATCCTTTTGACACAAATTTTTTAAAAAGTCTACAGGATATGTAAAGTCTCCGAAAGGAAAATATTATTCTATTGAAAGTCTACGACACTTACAAGTGACAGCTGTTGTGTAGCTCATGACATCACTGGAAAAAAAGACAGCATGAAGTGAACTTTTCTTAGCCCTTAGAACCTTATTTCCTTTAAGGTTCTCATGAGCACATACTAACTATTTGTGCAGCAGATTCAGTACTCAAACTCAGGTCTTTTGGCTTCAAAGCCTGCATACATTTTATGATACCTGACTTCCTGAACAATGAGGCCAGCCTAAAAGGTAGAACAACAAGGTCTGTTACAAGCCAAGGGATTTTCAAGCTAAAACATTTTCTCTATGTATTTACCATCGGGATCACAGCACCAGCTTATCTTGCAACCTGGAGCATGAAGGTAGAGCTATCTCAAAATCAGTATGTCTTTTCCTAAATTTTTGAGCTGATAGAGTTTCAGAACAGACCAGCAATTTACCAGCAGTCTTCATGGATTTCCCATTACCTACAAGAGCATCATTTCCTTGTTAACTGACAAACTGTGTAATATATCTCATCTCCATGTTTCCAGATTCATGGCATATACTCCTGTGCTGAAGCTGTATTTTCTGCCCACACTGTCTCATTTCAGTTTCTAAACACACACCGATTTTTCTCACGCATAGGCCATTATCTTGACCTCCAAATGGCTTTGTTAACCTCAGGTTATCATATAGAACTCTGGTCTTTGGTCAATGAAGACCTATCTCAAATGAAAATGTAGTCCCGAAGCCCATTATTATTTTGCAACCATAGCCATATTTAGATCTTAACCTGCCTTATCTCCCACAGAACATGGTTTAAAACTGTTGTGATGCACACAGAAACATAAACGTCTACATGGCCACACATGCATCTTGCCTTGCTTATCTCTTCTGCTTCAATTCATCAGCATGAAGTTTGATAACAAGAGTTATTCCATACGCACTGCCTGAAGTAAAGTCGCACAAAACACGGTCTATATAAGATTGAAAAGACCCCCTCATGTTTTCAGACTCATAGGCTTAGGAGTATTACAGCCTTTTCCCATATTAATTAAACTATCCAGCATCATTAATACAAGGTCAGAAGTATAGGCCAGCATGGTCCTAACTTGCAATTCCATCATCCTCAGTCATATCCCATCATACACTGAGGAATAGCTTGTTTGCTTGTCTTTTTCTTTTTTCCTACCAAGTCACAGATGGTATAAGAGAGAAAATGAATGAGCTGCTGGTAGTTCCACAGCGGCACCTTGGGCTCTCTCAGAAGCTCAGTTCAAATGGTCCCTATTGCCAGAATAGAGCAGTGAAAGAAGCAAAATCGCTCAACAATAAAGCCTTTTATTTTCCCTCAGCTGCCTGAGTAATAGCCTCTATCTTTCATTTAGCTGTAACTTAGGGGACCTGGCAGGTACAATTGCAGTATGAAGTCTCAGTCCACAACAGCAGCAATGACACTGTTAATGGACGGCACCAGCAGTGACCACCTCCAGGTGTGCAGTCTGAGCTTCATTTCAGAGAGGAAAAGATGGAGAGGCAGAATTCAGAATATGGGAGGGGGCGACGTGCTGGCGATGTGGGACCCTCCAAACTCATCCTTCTCCGAAACAGTCTGATTTGTTAAACTGACAACATAATTTTCAGACATTTGGTAGATGTTCTACTTAAATAGCTTGTATTGTTTATATCTCAACCAAAATAAAATGATGAGAAAATGCACTGGACAATGTATTTTATGTCTATTTAGTATATTCACTACAAAAGAGGGGCATTGCTGCACTAGATTTGGAAATTGGGAAAACAATTCGACATTGTATGTTGCACTTCTCAACCATGCTGGCTGGTGCTTAGGTCTTCGGAATGTAATCTCCTAATGGAAACTTCCACCGAACCCTCCTAGGACACAGTGCATTTGCTTACAAAACAGACATCGAGAGCTCATTGTGTTCCAGGCAGGCAATCCTTTAAACACTGTGAATACTACCACTCCATCTACCAGACCTACAACACTCCTAGACTTTGTGAAATTTATGTTTTAGCAGAGGGAGTAGTTCTGTATTTAGTGCTACTAAATAGAGAGGTGGGACTGATACACAAATCAAATAAACTGTATTTTATCAGAGAAGAGGAGAGCATACATAGATAAATATAAATAAGCAGGGTCAAGGCTGTTTAGAGTCTGTCCAGTGGCCCAAGGAAGACAAGGTAGGGTGGTCTAGTTCAGGTGGGGTGCTGGAATAAAGGTCCTCAGAGAAGAGTTCTCTGAAAAGGAGTTATCTGAGTTGTAATGTGACCTGAATGACAAAAATAAGTAGGCAAGGAGGGAAAGAGAGGAAGGAGAGAGAGAAATCGTTGGGGCAAAAACATATACCCAGAGCCTTCCAGTAAATAGCCCATCATATTAGAATATTTCTGGCCACAGTGTTCCAAAGTACAAGAACTCTGAAATGGAAATGAGCTGGAAGGAACTTGCTATATTTGACAGGTATGGAGAAAGCCACCTCGGCTCAGAGTCCTGAGCTGAGTGGAAAATGCTACTGGGAAATCTGGGACCACAGGCAAGATCAGATATTCTGGGGCGCCTTAGGCCCTGGGGAAGGGGACTGAGTTCAGTTTGAAACTGAGAAACAGAAAGGATTCATTTTGAGAACATACTGCAGAGAAGAAGCTGGTCCAATTTGTATTTTTAAAGGATGACTTCAGTATCCTTGAGAGCATGAAAGGAGGAGCAAGAGCAAAGTACACAGGTGCCAAGTTCAGGTGATGGTCCAGGTAGGAGTGAGGAGCAGCAGTGACGGTGGCACGGTTCCTTCCCTGTGTGTCTGCAGCGCTCTGATGGGCTGAGCTGCTCAAGTGCCCACCATCTCCCCCCTGGTAGGTGTGTGTCCCCTGCCCACACTGGACAATGAACCACAGCTAGACTGAGACGGCATCATACTCATCTCCTGCTGGCTCCGTACAGAGTATGAGGATGAGTATGAGTATTTACATACTTCTTTCACTGCTATTTATACTCATATGAGACAATACAGGCAGAGGTGACACTCTGGGGGTGTCTGTGGATGGGTCATCCTATGACATTCTTTTCTGGTGACCTGAGAGAGGTGGGACTGATACACAAATCAAAAGACAAGTCTTTATTTTAGGTAGATTTTTAATCACATCATTCTGTTGCCTTCGGTTTCTCCAGCTGTGAAAGCTTCTGCCGTTATTAATATCTAACTAGAGAGTGGATGAGACAGGAGTTTGCAAAGCTACATTCCAAAGTTGTAGTGAAATACAAGGCATTTACTGTCACTTCTATTCATATCCTCTTAATAACTTCTCTTATTACAACAAAGACTTTTTCCCAGAGTTAATTAGAAGTTTCTAGAAATCTCCAGAGAACAACTGATAAAGTAAAGATACAGAGTTATCATTTGATTCTACCAACATTTTCTTCTGATTGGTGTTTTTAAAAGCCCAGAATTTCCTATCCCTCTGCAAATTTTCCTAATCCTTCCTAAGTAATTCAAATTATTCATTTCAATCATCCTAATTCTTCTCCTTCTCTACGGGACTTTATTGCTCCTCTCAAAGGAAGTCTGGTTTGTTCAACTGGCGAGGACACCTTCAGAACTTTAGTAGATGTTTGATTTAAGTGACCAGTACTGTTTAATGTAAAGTACAGTGACATAACAAGAAGCACATGATCTCTGGGCTTAACTACTCTGCACGCACAGTAGTTAAGGGCAGAATCATCTCCACACATGGATGTACTCAAGAATTCTGGAGTTTCCTGCCGGTTTTGACACCTCTCCCTGTAGGGTAGCACACCTAGGTATGATAATGGTTTCAAACTTCTAATCAGTTTTTAAAGAAACTGCACAAAGGACTTTTGGCTGGATGTAGTAGTCCACTCCTTTAATAGCAGCATGCTGGAAGAATAAGGCTGGAGAGTGTCAAATTCAATTCCAGCCTCAGCAACTTGGTGACTCAGGGAGGCCTTATTTAACAAAAATAATAGTGTTGTTTGCTTTTCTGGTTCTCTGACTCCAATTAAATACTTAAGAGTTCAATTTCCCTCTGACAACAGCTATCCAGAACTAGAAGAGGTCCCACAGGTAAGGCTTGGTCCAAGAAGACCTCCCTCTTCAGATGCCAGACACAACTCCTCTGTCTGGTCAACCATCCATTTGGAAGCTCAGTAACATACCTGAGTGTCAGACAGACCTCAGAAAAGCCCTAGAGTTGCAGTGACAGTTGTATGATCAAGGGAACAGCTCAGAAAGAACCAACAGAAGAGGGGACCAGGGCAAGGTATTTGTGCCAAGATTCCAGATCCTCTCAGCAGACATCATGTTCGACCCTGGAAATGTCTGCACCAAACTAAATGGTCCACAGTTCTATTATGTCAGAAGTTCTACAGTAATTTTGTTACACAAAGATAGTTGTTTAAGCATTGACCTTTATATGCAGTCTCTAGCTTCTCTCCTATCTCCAGATGTTGGGGATTGGGCAGATAATTCCACCTGTCCAATAAGGTAGTTTCTTTCTAGTAAGATCGCAAAGCTACACAGCTGTCCCTCCCAATGGTTTGCCTTATGAAAACAAACTCAGAAATGGCCAAATGGGTTTGATATGACAAAAAATATTAGGAAATTTACTTTCATGTGGGAAATTCCAAGAGTTTTGTACTCTACAATGTAATATATATGTTTACTATGTACATAAAGGATAGTCAGTTTGATTATTTCTTCATTCTATTCTAGGGCTAATCATTCAGCTAGTGATTACATGTTACTTACACTCTTACTCTTAGTAGCAAGTTCTGTAACACTGAACACAAAGCCATATGTAAATGTCAGAGGACAGAAAGAGTTTTAAGACCGAAGGGGGGTGGAATGTTTGATTGTATTAATTTCCATGATCACAAAAGAAGATTCTGAATTCTAATGAAATTTTTCAGAATTAAGCAAAAAGAAATAGAAATAATATCCTAAAAGTGGAAAAAAAGCAGTTAGATAAATTCTAATTCATTCTGACTTCCTTGTTTTTTACCCTACCTTAGACTATACATAATAGAAAATTTTATGTTACAAGTAATTCAAATAAAGTAAAAAAATTTCCTGACAGGATTACTTAAAATTCATTTAATAAAATTAAGTAGTCAGACACGCATATATACTCATGAGCAAAAAATATGCATGTTATTTTACTTATAAAAGCATAACTATTATCAAAACACAGTTTCCAAAAGCGCCAGATTACCTCAGATTTTTATGAATCTAACACTAGTCACTACCCATTCCTAGAGAATTCAGTAACTGTATATTACAAAATTCAAAATAATAAAGAGATGAAAGAAATTGGCTTCTGTCTTGATGCATCGAACACTATGAAGATCTCCTGTTATGTTTCAGTCCACTGTTCTATTGGTGGGGATTATGACTAGAGATTTGTTACTTTGGGGTTTACAGGCAACTATGATAAGGATTCGCTCTCCCTCCTGGAATGGACAGCAAAGAAGATCTCTGTCCTCTCAGGATCATTTCCTGCACTTTCTCTTGGTGGGTAACAACGGATCAGAAATTCACTCACGGATCTTCACGGTTATCTGTCAAGAAACCACGAAGCATGAAGCATGCCAGGCTGTAGGCCCACTTCTCCAAACATGTATCCCAAGCTTCTTACTGTTCAGACAGTAAAGAAGCCACATTCATAGCACCACCTTGTGAAAAAATAAGGAAATGGCAGAAGGAAATAGCGACAAAACACAACCCTTTCAGAGCTCACACAAAGAAATTGCTTTAAAATTTAATATCATTTACATTATCAACTTGTTGCTTTGAAATATATCGCTACCTGAGTTTGGAAAACTTTTGTACTCACTTTCAATAGGTTTTTGAATTCAATCCCTTCGACGCAATCATTACAGATACACAAACTGAGATTCTATGTGTTGTGTTGTATTTAAACCAGTTCGGTGTTAGTCTACACAAAATACTTGTCACAATTCTTCTCAGTCTCATCGTACTTTCTACTTTTAACTTCTTTTATTTATCTATGTATGGACAAGGCCACTAAATTTTCTTTTAACAAATTAAAAAGAAAAAACAGAGGTCAGAGAGTTCAGTTCTAATATTTTCTCAGAGCAAGGCATAACCAAGGACACCATAAACTGTGTGTGTGTTATCTGGTATTCTGATTGACACCTGTCCAACAGACGCAGAGTAGAAAATAAATGGATTATCCATTACAGTATATATGAAGGTAGTTTTCTGAATTTTAAAAATAAGACTTATCAGTGTCTTAATGATTAAATGGTATAAAATATCATTACAAATTTTTTTCTAATTACTTGCAACATGTAAGATTAGCCCAATGGTTTTTAGACACTAGTGAACATAAGAAATAACTAGACTATGTTCATTCATTATCAACTAGACCCATACACCTATTTCTAGGCTTTGATTCCAGAGAACTAACTGAAGTTGGTGGCCTCTATTCTGCATTATAACACATTCACAATGATTTTCAACTGGATGATCTATGAGTGGACTTTGAATGAGAATGTCTTTATCTTGAACCACCTTTCTGCCATTGGAATATTTTGTCCCCTGTGCGATGCTTGATTTATGCTAACCGGTCCTTCCCCCGTTTAAGCAGTTGGTTTTTCTCCCCTACCCTATTTCCCTGTAATGTGTTGGTGCCATAGCTATTGCTGGTCCAGTTTTATATCGCTCGATCTTCTGAATTCCTTAGTACAATGGACTTACCATCCAAGGTCTGACTTTGGACAAGGGGACACTCTATTCATGTCTAGCTCAAAGGGGACACTTGTTAGAGTAATAGTTAAGAATATCTGGATAAGATTTTGAGTGGTAGGAAGAAAGAGGTTCATGTTTTATTCACCACCATATCTTTGTGGTCTAACATAAGACTTGGTTCATAAGAGTCAGAAAATACTTATGACTAAATGATGAATAACCATGTGCTGAAAAAAAATGTAGCTTCAAATGCCCATTACAAAATGACCACTACAAAAATGTAGCTTAAAACGACCACTACAAAAGGTGTTGGTTGCTAACATGGAGAACATTTAGATTTACTGACTCCAACTTCTCTGTTTCCAGAAAGGCTCTTAGGACCCCTCATGCAAAGCATCCTGGATAGACCAAGTGAGGAAATAGGGCGCCAGTCTCCCACTTCCAGTGAAACGCCCCCTCTATCCCTATTGCAGAGTCAGAGTATTCTCACATCAACCGTATGGTCATTTAGTTGCTGTTTTAATCAATGTACAAGTCCACGTAGGCTGGTTTTCAAAACCAGTTTGGATTTCTGAGTACTCATGTATCTTCCCACCTCTTCTCTGTCAACCTCCAAAATGTAATTATCTTCAGCTCCAAAGTCAGTTTGAGCAAACTATTTACTACAATTGATTTAACTTTTCTAATTAAAATTCTTACAGTCAGGCATTTATAGACTATATGCAGTAAATTTTCCACCGCACTCCAGGTAGCTCATTACCTCTCCCACCTGGTTGACTTGGAAAAGCACAAGTAGTAAGAAGAAATGTATACAAAGAGACAGAGAATGAGAGAGAGAGAGAGAGAGAGAGAGAGAGAGAGAGAGAGAGAGAGTGAAATGGAGATAGAGACAGAGAGAGGGAGAAGGAGAGAAGGAGGAAGAGAGTGGGCCTACCTACTTGACTAGGAAAGAATACAAGAGGAAAAACGTGTGTGTGTGTGTGTGTGTGTGTGTGTGTGTGTGTGTGTACGTGCGCGGATGCGCAAAGGATGCATATGTTGTATATAATGTTTACACTATAAATGTATTGCACATATTCACACCTACAACTAACAGAGAAAGAACCCCAGGGCAGTAGAGAGAACTGTGCACCGTGCTGTACGGCACGAATCTGAGCCTCGATTGAGCCACTCGGGTTCGCACATTTCACCTTCCCTGTGCTGTCTCGGGATCCTCCCTAGTGGCCGATTCTCCCACTATCAGAATCCAGGTTAGAGCCCTTGGAAAAGCTCCTTCTGTAACCCCGGAAGTTTAGACGGCAGCCAGCCGCAAAGAACGGCCGGAGGAGCCTGAGCCGGCCCTCTCCTTCTGGAAGACCTGGAGCAAGCCCCTCAGCGCTGTGCACCCAACTCTCACACCCCGTCAGCAGAGATTTCTCTCCCAGAGCCTGGGCCTCAGAGGCTCATACCCCATTGTGCCCCGAGGCCCAGGCCCTCCCTACTCCAGCGCGGAGGGGGAGGGTGAGAACCCTCCCGAGAGACCCCCGACTTGAAGTCTGTAACACACGTAAAGGCCTCGTCATTATTTGAGAAGCAAAGTTCAGAGCTGTAAGAACACCGGAGAGCCGCCCACACACTTCCTGCCAGTCGTGTAAAAGCGGGTTTAACTGTGCAATAAGGAGAACAAAAAGAAGCGAAGGAGGGACGGGGCCGTGCTGCCCACCGGCCCCGGTTTCCCCACCAGGTGGGGGTCGCTCGCCCTCGGCCAAGACTTCGGCGACCTCCAGGCGTCCTTCGGGGAGGGAAGGGCCGCGGAGAAGGGCGAGGCCGGGCCCTGCAGGCTGCAGGCGCGGAGCCAGCGGGCTCGCTCCCTCCCCCGGGAAGGGCTTCCCTCGCTCCTCCCGCTCCCCTCCGCAGCGCCGGGCGCCTGCCGGCAGAGGCGGGGGCGGTGCTCCCGCGCGGCTGCGGGGAGACTCAGGGAAGCGCTGTCTTGCAAGCATTCAAAATGCAGGCTTCTGTCAGCCATAAATTCCCTCCAAAATTAATGAAACAGCCCTTTTAAATTCTCCTGTCGGTGCCTCAGTCAGCGGGAGCTGGGCTAGACCTCCTGCTCTCTAAATAAATAGAAAAGCCATCCCAATTGTCTGGAGGCAGTGATCTAGCTCGCTAGGTCACAATCTCAGCGCCCCAGCCGCCCACAGCTACAAGGCGGAGATGAAACTCGAGCACCCGAGGGTGTTTGATCTCTATTGCACCGGACCCTGGTCTGTCAGGCTCACGCATCCCACACCCGCTATCGGATCCGCCTTCCAGGTCACTGGCACTTGGCAATTTTCTGCAATGTGGCCTGGAGCAGACTGTGAGGAATATTAAACGCTGGCTGTTACCTCTTCCTTTTATGGGTGCAGAAGCTAAATCCAGAGGAGGGAACGAAGGACTGCAGTCTGTACTCTCAGTCTAGGACTCAAAATCGGTGCTTCTCCAACTTTCGCATGAATGCTACAGGATACATCTTGCGCAAAGACCTGAGGAGATGCTTTTTTCTGGAAGTTTCCAAATGCTGCCATAGCTGTAGCTGGTAGTTGCAGACACATTTCCAGGAGCAACTGCCCATACGACCATGAAGCCCTTTAGGACAGAGCCCCTCTGTCTCTGTCTGTCTGTCTCTCTCATATATTCATATATATATATATATATATATATATATATATATATATATATGAAATTTATGTTTACACTATAAATGTATTGCACATATTCACACCTACAAGTAATAGAGAAAGAACCCCAGGGTGGTAGAGAGAACTGTGAGAATATATATATATATATATAGTCTTCCTAGTACATAACAGTGCAGTAGTTTTAATAGAGGTTTGTTCAATAGCTCGTTAGAATACATGAGAAGCAGCCGTGCACAGTAGTGGAAAACGCGGATGCCAAAGCCAGGCAGCTTCTTCTCCTCCTGATGAAGCCTGTGATGATCTGTGTGACTCGGGAAAGTTATCTGACTGCTCTGAACCTTGGTCCTCTCAACTGTAAAATTGCTTTACTAACAGTATATACCTCATAGACTGCTGAGAGGGAGAGAAACCGGCTAGATAAAGGTAGTGCAGAGAACACTATCTAGAAAGGGGTTGGTAGTACAAAAATGCGTCTCCCTTAAGGAAAACTAGATACATAGAGATGCTATTCGGCCAATGCCCTCATCTCTTGTTATTTTAGTTCAGCGTCATTACACAACACTTGTCAGAAGAAGGAACATTTTATTTCTTTAGCAACAAAGAATGGCATTCTCAACCTACAATTATTTAAAGCAATGAAATACACATGGAATTCACATGAAAATACAATCTCTGGTTAAAGGTAAAAAATAGTTCAATATGCTCATTTAAACCATCAAGAAATTCACATACATCTGACTTAGTAATGATAAGGAGCCCAAAATTGTAGTGTCAGAGGTATGAATTCACATTCCAGGTCATTCCTCCAAGCACAAAAGTGAACCAGCCATTCTTTGAAAATGACAGTTGGTGCATGAATAAAATGGAGGAGGATTCATCTTAGAATGCTGATATACAGACAATATGAACTAATGTGTGAAAGATATATATTGCTGCTTTGCATATAACAAGAGTCCAAGAAATAATAGCTAGTAGTGTGGTTCGTGATAAAGTAAAACATTTGCAACAGATATGGGCTGAAAAAAAAGCCATGGATTTATCTGATTTCCAGATCTGTGAATTGGTACCCTATTCCTGTTTCTTTCAGCTCTGCACTGTTTAGGGGGAAATGATATAGTAGAACGATACAGTAGAATGATAAAGTAGAAAGCTGTAGCTCGCAAAACGGGCTGGAGATAAGCCTGATGGAGACATAGCAAAGGGCCAGCATAAGACCTGCATAGACTCAACGTGCAGTTGAATAGGACACAAGTAAGTCTGGACAAATAACAATTGAGTGGAGAGAGAGACAGAGAAGAGAGAAGAAAAAAGGGAGAGAGACAGAGAGAGAGAGATTGCACACAGGGGCTACCAATTCTACACAAATGTGACTCAAAACAGATGATAGGAGCAGATGTAAAATACACTCTAAATCACCTGAGAGCAGAAGTTAGGTGACCTGGAATTTGACGATGAGTTTTTAAATAGAAGTCCACGTAGAGATGTGACCTATAAAACAAAACCTAAGGAATTGGATTTTATTAAAATCAAAAATCTTTATTTTGTGAAAGATACTCTACATTGACAATCTATAAGCCACAGACTGTGGAAACTTTTGCAAAATATATTTTGTAAAGAACTTATGTCCAGAACAAAAAAAAAAAAAAACCCTTAAACTAAAAATGTTTAAAAAGAACGCAATTTTCAAAATGGGGCAAAGTTCTGAGCAGACAATTTACCCAAGTACATCCTTATCAGAAAACAAAAAAATAAAACACATGAAAAATGGACAAATCGTTTGTCACCAACAAATACAAAATAAAACAAGAGCAGATATTGCAATCCCATTTGAACAGCTAATACCAAAACCATGACAATAGCATTTGGCGGCGAGTTGACCAAACTGCATGACTTTTCGTTTGTGCTAATAAGTATGCAAAATAGTACCATCATTTAGGAAATAGTTTATTAGTTTTTTATGATGCTAAATGAAGTCTAACCATATTATGCAGCAATTTAAAATTTATGTATTTACCTCACCGATTTGAAAACATTTCCTCCCACACCAAGATCTCCTCCTGACTCCAAGAGCGGCTTTATTGACAGGAATCCAAGCTGTACCCAACTGAGATGTCCTGAAAAAGTGAATGGATGGACAAGCTATTGCACAGCCTCACAATGAAGTACTATTTGATGATAAAAAGAAATCGTCTATTCAGCCATGAACATAGACTAATCTTATATCCACATTTGTAAGCAAAATACGATTATATTCCATATAACTAATTATTTGCACAAGATTCTGGATAAAACTAAACTATGAATGGGGAAAAAAAGATTCGTGACTGTGAGGATTAGCAGATAGTCAGAAGGATGAATAGGTTGAGCATAGACTATGCCCCTTTTTATGGTGAAAATATTCATTATGAGAACATCATGGTGGTTACATTGCATTTCTAAATTTGTCACAATCCATAAAAATGTAGAGCACAAAGAGTGAATCTTAATGTGTATCATTTTAAAAACATGAGGCTGTGGGAATCCAGGAAAGAGTGTAGACTATGACAAAAATCTGATTATATTACAAATTTAGAAGCTAATTTCACTGAAGGACAAGAGGAGAATGCTGCTGGTGTTTAGAAGAAAGTGAGATGTACAAGTCTAAAGTCAAAGAAAGTGGACTCCTGTCCACATGAGTTGGGTTAATGCTGCTAAGATATATAGATAGATAGCTATATGATAGATAGATATCTAGATAGAGATATTGATAGAGATAGATAGATACCACTGCACTATAACTGAATGATTAAGTAACAGACAGTGGGAGAATCAGAGAATCAGGTTTCCTAATATTACAATGGGAAGTTACAGAAGTCTTAATAAGAGCAACTTCAGAAAGAAATACAATTAATCATAGAATATTATTCTGATAGAATTCTTCAAGAAAAAGAATGAAATTAGGTGAACAGGAAACCTAAATAAAATATAGACTTCAGTTAATAATAACATGTCAACATTAGTCCATTAATTGTGACAAGTATATCTTGTGAATGGAAGATGTTAACAGTGAGAAAAAAGCACATGGAATGCATGGGAATTATCTGCACTATCTTGACAAGGACAATAAAATCCAAAAATCTGTAAAGTCACTTTATTGTACATAATATGAGAGTCTCTTAAAAATATAAATTCTGCTTAGCAAGAGTATGCGTCTGTCTTTTTGTTACTTGTCCCACAGAATCAAGAGTTGAGTGTGGTCAGCTTCTGGTATGGAATCTGCAAAAAAGAAAAGAAAATCATCTGTAGATCTTGAAATACATGAATGAAAAGAAGAGGGGTTGTGGGCCAGGGATTTAGCTCAGTGGTTTCGGAGCCTGTCTTGCAAGTGCAAAGACCTGGGTTCAAACCCCGGTTAACCACATACAATACTGAGTGTGGAGACACACCCAGCAGCAATCAGTACCATATACCACAGTGCTGGGCATGGTGGCTCACTCCTGTAATCCCAGCACTGGGGAGGCAGAGGCAGGAGGATTGCTGTGATGTGAGTTGGAGGCTGAGCTCAAGGCCAGCCTGAACTAAAAAGCAAGACCCTGTCTCAAAAAAAAAAAAAGAAGAAGAGGGATTGTAACAGCCTTGTACACTATGGATGGAAAACTTTGTAAGTTTATGTCGTTGTAACAGAAAATGCAGATACCATTCAATGCTAGTGTTTCTGGGATAGAGTGGAAAAGACATGATTGATTCTCTCTGCATTATTTTGGTTGAGTCATTTACTAGCTCTGAGCTTCAGTTTTCCTCTATACATAATCAAGAAAATGAATTATAACTTGTGGGCTATCTTTCAGCTCTGATCTTTTATGATGTCCTCAGTATGATTTTAACACGGCATCAATAGCAATGATCAAATCGTAAAATGTTTTAAATACATTCATCCCTTTTTGCCTGTACAAATATCAAATTCATAGCCTAAGAAAATAGTTGAGTATACATTCCTGCATTACACATAGTGTACACTTAATGATGAAACAAAATGATATATGATGCTATCTTCGTCAGCTTTTGGTGATGAGAAATT
Organism: Petromus typicus; assembly: GCA_004026965.1. Lineage (NCBI taxonomy): Eukaryota > Metazoa > Chordata > Mammalia > Rodentia > Petromuridae > Petromus > Petromus typicus. The sequence goes on from PVIR01000604.1 coordinate 31,022, forward strand.
TATGTTCTAAACAGAAAATTTTCATTTAACCTGAAAGAAACAATGTAAAATTGGCTTATTCTTTTCTTATTCTTTTAGACTGCACTTTACAGAATCAAACATTTAGGGAAATATCTGTATTTCACAGATGTCACAGATTATTTACAACATAACAGAATAGAAGCTTATGTTTATTGATTTTCTATAATGATAGCTGCTGCATGAAATCTCTCAACTAGCACATCAGATTTCTGTTGCACTGCCTAAATTTCATAAACCAAGACCAAAATTTTAAAATGGATATGTCTAGAAAAAGATTAATGCCATAGAAGTTAATGACACTTAGTGAATGAACCTTAATTGATGAAAGAATTCATATACTAACAAACACCTCAGTAATAAAATTGAGCAATTGCTTCCATCTAATATATATTTTAGAGAAATAGGTTGCTTGTGTGGAGTTTAATCAATAATAAGCAAAAATAAAGCAGAAAAATATAAAATAAAAGTAATTTATAGAAATTGAATCTCGATTTTTTGTTACAGTTGGCATTTGACGTTTGCACAATAAGAGTCATTATGATGAATGTCAGGAGTCCTTTGTACTTTTGACTGCTCCAGCCCTTGTGGCTCTTGGATTTCAGCAATTCAATTACCACAGTTTGCGGTTGAGAATCTTGCCACTCGGAGACAGGAAATAGCTAACCCAAAGCCACATGCTGGTTTTGTGCTAGCACAAGGATGCAATTCCACATTGTCAGATTCTTACTTCAGGATTGTATCACTGACAGAGAAAAGAAACAAAATTAGTCCATGGTGTCCTAGAGCCAGTTCAAGTTACCTCTGGGCTGTGCACTGTTAGATATGCAGCAGTTTTGTGAGCTGGTTTTACTAGCACATCCCTAACTTCAGCCCTCAAATTGCAGTTGCATAGAACAGTTAGTAGTTTTATATAAAAATTAGTCTTTATCCTACGGATCAGAAATTTTGATCTTTTCAGTCTGTGCATAGCATTTGTAGAAAATGATGTATTTTATTTGTTCAGAATATGCTTAGAGAGCATTCTATTTTTCTAAAGCATAAATTTGTCTGCATCTGATGCAGAAGGTCATTCTGACACAGGAGAGCAAGGTCTGGCTCTCCACTTAAAAAGCGAGCTTGTGTTCTCTAAAATCTAAGAATGAATTTTAGGAACCACTGACAGAGGTTTGAGTAGGAAAATTTTATTGAGAGAGAAAACTTCTGCCTAAGAGAGCCTGAAGGGGGAACCCGGAAAGTGGGGTAAACCACCAACCTCACTTTTCAGAGTGCTTTTATGGAACAAAGGCATGATGTGAGGCGGGTTTAAGGTGGGGTCTTCCAATAAGATTCAGGAGATGGACAAATCAACAGTTAGCCAATGGGTAAAGTGGGGGCTTCCAATAAGATTTAAAAGAAATGGGCAAACCAATGGAATTACAAGTACAGTTATTTAAGCAATGTTTATCAAATGGGGTCCATGAGAAGTTAAGTAGTGTTAGGTCCTCCCCACATCAGAAGGCTCCACCAGGTGGACCAGATTTCTGGCCCTTTGCCCCAGGGAATTTACAATTACTACATTCCTGGGAAGGGAGAGGGGGGATCTGGACCTTGACTCCCCACTGACTTAGTTATTCAGGAGAATGAGGCCTCAATCTGTCACCGTTTCCCAGGAGTCTTGCTGATGTCGTTAACCTTTGGTAACAGTCTCCCTTCTTGTGAGTTTTCCAAGGGCCTGCCCTGTCTGCCTGCCTGCCATATTTCTAACTAGCTTTTCTACCTATAATAATTCCATAGGCAAAGATATTGAGCATGTCAGAGTTGCGTTTTTCTTATATCTGTGCCCTTATACAGTTAGAAACAAGTATGACTAGTTTACAAACGCAACATTACTTCTGATGGTAATTCTGTAAGAATATGGAAGTCAGTTTACTCAGGCAAAAAATATAGTAAACACAAGAAGCAGAATAATACAGAAAGTGATAAAAAGAACAAAGGAAGTACAAAATCAAGGGACAGATTCCCAAGGAGTCATTACCCCAAGAAAAGACAGAAAAGCTCGCAGGCCAGCTGCCTTAAGTCACTGCTTCTTAACTTGTTCCCAGGGCTTTGTGAAAAATGCCAAATCAGTTCTTAGCCTAATTTCATCATAGGAATTATCAATAAAATAAATATACAGGAGAACCCATACTTAGCTCTATCAGAGTGTGCCGTAAGATACAAGGGAGGGGGAAAATGACACAGTCTATTCTGAGAGAGTATAATTTAAGATAATTATGGCATATGAAAATGCCTGTGTTGTTTTATAATCTCCATCCTTTCCTTTCCAGCTCGATTTCAGGTTCCTGAGCACTAAGAGGTGTGACTCTATGTAGCCCAAATGTCTATTGGCTCCTTCTTTTGAGATTTTCCCAGAGAATTATTCAGTTGACATTAGAGATAGAGTGTTTTGCTGTTCTTTTCACAGGTGTGAAAATGGTAAGGATGCCACGTGCCCTCAGACCACCGTCAGCTCTACATCGCTCTGTGGCAGTGCCCGCATTGCTGCCATGGGCCAACATACTGGTTGCTGCTCAACTAAGAAGGAGGGAGACTTGACTTCTCTTCTCTCCTCGAAATCACACTTCCCATTTCAACATTATAACATATTACAGTGATAGAACATGCTTATAATGGTTTTGCTTTAATGGAATCTGTATTTCCAAAAACTGGGGAAATACCAAAGAGGAAAGAGAGACAGGCTTCCAATCTCACAATATCACTGATTTAGACTGTGAAATTCTGTGAATATATTGCTCTTTCTGGTCTTCACTTTCCCATAAACTGAAGTAGCACAGAAAATGGTTATTTCCAAGCCCACAGCATAAGATATAATGATTTAGTCAAGCAAGTCATTCTACTTGATTCTAGGTGCAGCCTTGGTGAAGCGAAGACATTGTAAATACACACAGACATGCTGGTGAGTCAAGTAACAGATGAGTATGTGGTTTCATAAATCACACCAATTGACAATATAGTCTCCACGTCTTTCCCTGCAAGTAAGTCTAGTTCATGCTGGCTACAAAACAGAGGTCGATGGACCTGTGAATACTTCTGCAACTAACTGCTTCCAGCTACCTTGAGAGAATGCTGAGGTTTGCAAAGTACCAAGGTGGGCGATAAATTGCTTTTCAGATAGATGGATGTATTTTACTCTCTGTCACAAAACTGACTGTTGAGTGACTCTCTGGAGCACAAGTTGGCTTCTATGAATGCTATTTAATCTTTGCATTCTATCACTTTAATTCCAATAATACTCTATATTTTACTTCTACTGATAGCCAGGCTTTATCATCATAATGTCTTTTCAAAACCTTGCCCTTCTTTAGGATGTGTACCTGTTAGAAACATTAGACATAGCCATTGTTAGAACCAGGACCTCTTCTATGTGTACTTTATGTTCCTTTCAAGAGAAAGGATAAGAGAATTTGTGACTTTGTCTCTGATCGTCTGGGTTCCTGGTAATTAGAGAATGGGTACAATGACTATTGTGTTGAATATCCAATCTATCTGCATGTTTAAGACATGTATATATGTATGTAAAATCCTCATACTTGCAAAATGTGCCCAACCACAAATCGCTTCCATGCATTTCCAACCTTTGCACACATAATAATAAAGAGAAAAGAAAACAAACTAGAATTCCTTCTCTCTGGTATCACTTGCTTACAAATTCCATTGTGACTAGCATTTCCTTCCAGCTTTTCCTCACAACAGACATAATTTCCAAGGCTGAAGTTACAGTACAGTATAATTTTATATTTGGCTTTTTTACATTGCATAATAGGAAACATTTCTCATTCTGCCTCACCGCCATTATAATATAAAATGGTTGTTTAACATTCAATTTCTCACACTGAACTCAAACCACATTGTACTTATTCATCATTTCTTATGCATAAGCCACGATTCTGGCCCAGATCCTTTGCATGTATGGTTTCTGAGGCTAGAATGTAGGTCCATCTCTGTTCAAAATCGACACACTCTTAACAGCCCAAATCTGTTCATCAGAATATTTCCCTGTTGACCTCTTCCCTGCCCTCCTCTGGACAAGCATCATCTCTTTCTTTAATCTCCCATTAGCTTTTACCTACCGTCTTTCATACTCAGCTCTTTTTCCTTCTCAAATCACAGTTGTGCCTAACAGATATTTCTTCTCCTTCCTTACAAAATTACTTAGGAAGAAAATGTCTGATTCTTCTTTGTGCCTTTACAACAATGGGACTATATGGAATAGAAGTAGGTCATGACACAGTAAGTAATATCAATGCTGTATTGATTTGCCATGGCTATGTCCTAGTCATTTTCTCCTCAGTGAAGCACAATGACTGTCACACATAACTGAGGGAAGAAAGGTTGGCTTTGGCTAGTGGTTTGTGATGCTTTCAGACCAGGCAGTGGGATCCAACTCAGGAAGTGCACCGGGTGGGGAAGTGTGTGAGGAAGGGCCTGATGCGTAGAGCTGCCTACTTCATGGCTTCTGGGAAACAGAATGGAAAGGGTGGGGCAGGGTTGGGAGGGGGAGATACAGACCTAGCGATCTCTCCTTCTAACCAGACCTCATTGCCTAACAGCAAGTCAGACACAATCCTTCCCTAATCCATTTACCTTTCCAGATATAAACTGCAAGGATCACAAAACTGATAGAATACAGCAGTTTAAAATTATCTTAAGTACCTTGATTGCAAGATTAATCCACCACACTAAAATCAAGATGTCAGCATAGCCATTCTTTTTTCTGGAGGTTCCAAATCAGATTCATCACCTATGTCTTCATCCTCAGACTTATCTTCTCATTCTGACTCAGTAGGGAGAGGTGCTCAAGTTTCAAGGTTCCATACAACTCAACTAGACTCATCAATATAAAATGAGATTCCCATCCCAGAGTCCTTTGTAACATCTCCATGTTAGTTGTACTAGGTAAGCTGTTTATTAACAGGCTTATTAACAGTTATAGATCACTTTAACTTACTCCTGTTGGATGACTGAAACTCTTAAAACACTTTGACAAACATCAGTGACCTCCTCACCCACCCAGTCTCTAGAAGCCACAGTTCCACTTTCTATTTGTATGATCTTTTTTGCATTCCACATGTCAGTAAGCTTATACAGTGAAAGAATGAAGTTTAAGTGTTTTCTAACACTGAAAAGTAGACAATAACTAGTTTGACTTATTCTCTCTCTAAGACACTCATATATAAAAGCCTATGAATATGTATAGTTGTTTGCCACTCAAAATTAAAATTAAACCCATGAATAAATGAATGAATATCATGTAGAAAGAGAAACAACCAACCTTAAGTTCCTCATCTTTTAAAATTTCTCCAATTCTAAAATCCATTGTTCTTCTTCATCCACTATTTTGGTTACTACCTCCAAATAAGTTCATATTGAAGAAATTCCAAATACTGGTTTACAATAACAAAAATGAAGGCATGTAAAAGATTCTCACACTAAATAAAATGTGTTAAGAAATCTAACAGAGCTTTCTAGTCATCAAGAACATTAGAGAAGAAAAACTAGACTCATCATAGGAAAAGATCCTATGACATTTTGGTTGTGAAGGACATTATTTCTTAAGACCATAACATATATCCTTCTCTGAGGGCTCTTTAGGAAATCAAAACACTGAGGATATATTTAGCCTGAGAATAGGCCACGCTCTAACTGTATTGGTGAGGGAAGTGAGGATTATATTTTTTATCGCTGCTGAATTTAGCAAGGGACAAATAACTTTGCCTGAGCCTCAGATATATGAGAGAAGCAGTTAGAGGTGAGAATGTCACAAATTAGCTACTCTGCAAAACCAGAGGTACCTGATCCATAACCCACTCGAACTTATATAATACTTTCAAATCTCTTCAGTTTATTCTTATAGCATCTTATGAGGTTGGAAATAGAGGGTCAGATCATTTTGAGAGACTTAGACAAGATGTTTTTCAAACATGAGTCCCCAAGTCAAATTCCTCTCTTTCTGTTAATATCATAATGCTCTAGAAATATATTTTCATATAAATGAAATAATTGAGGTGTTCTGTTTATCAAAAAGCAAAATAAAATATGAATAATAAAGATATGTTTGGGAAAGGGAGTTGTAGTAAAAGGTAGCAGAGTTAAGGGGCAGGAAATGAGGTGGGAAAAAGACAAATAAGATGTGTTCTATACATGAAGGAACTCCCCACAAGGAATGTGATAATTGTGCAGCACCAAGGTGAAAAATTAAAAAAAAAAATATGACAATAGCACGTAGATAGATCTTTATCAAGTGGAAAGAAATCAAGAGATGGAAGAAAAGGAATAAAAAGAAATGAAAAATGAATTGAAATATGTTATGTACAGGTATCAACTCTCCACAAGAAATGTGACTAGTAACTACTATGCACAGCAAATATGTACTAACAACAACAACCCCCCCCAAATTTGTACTAATAAAAAATAAAAACTGAAAAAAAAAATCTAACATTTAACAAGATTTTTTTCTACTACTTCTTTCCTAAGTATGTCCTCGGGAGATCCAGTGAGTAGGTACATTTTTTTTTCCTAAACTAATTTTCTCCTTCTGGAAACTTCCATATCTGTAGGACACAGCCATGTCTGATGTGTGCTGCCATCACTTTCACATGCGAATTGCTCTCAGCAGGGATTCCTGCTGCTTTGTGAACTGTGACTTTCACAAGACCTGCATCCATTCTTTTAATATTTGTGTTCCTGCTGGATTTTTCCAAGTGGTAGTCACCCTTACATGTTTCCTTGTCTACTAACCCCACAATCTCTCTCCATTCAGCCTTAATGAAAATATCATTGAGCCCTAATGATTTCACTGCTGGGTAGAATTCTAAATTACTGTTTCTAACTTTCTCATATTTTACTCAGTTACAGGATAACAAATTATCAAAGCCACAATATCTTGTTCCTTTACTGTTCTGGAGGAAATTTAAGAAAAATAATGATTTTAGATTTTAGTGATGAGTTCTTCTCTAGATGCTAAATACAAATTAATGGAAAATGTCTTTTCTCCGACAATGAAAATTGTGTTGTTGCTCCAACTAACCTGACTGACTAGCTCTTCTTTGAGACAGATTCTCCAAGGGCCCTAAGTCGGCTGGGTGAAATTCTGAAAGGCTTGCCTCTTCATGATCTGAGCATGAGTTAATCTAAAATAGAGCATGACATAAAACGATTCATGGACTGTGGGAAAAGAGAACTTGTTTGGCCTTGACTTTTGCAAAACTGTCTTTCACTCTGATTTAATACTTTAGGATTAATTTCCTTCTCACTACAGATCCAATTATATTACTTGGTTCTGCATTAAATCATATTTGCATAATCCTAATAATGGAAACCCTGCTGGCTTTTTATTATTTCCATTTTGTAAACAAGACATGGAAGTCTTGTGTGTACAAACCATGAGAATTTAAAAATTATTATAAAATCAATATAAATTTGGAGGTAGAAAAAGGAAAGGAGAGAAATAGTTTACAATAAATTTGTGCTGTACCTTTGGTTTTAGAGTCAGTGACTACTGATAGATTATGTTAGTTCATTTTCCATTGCTATAATAAAATACCTGAGACTGAGTGTTTTATAGACAAAAGAGATTCATTTAGCTTACAGTTGTACAGGTTCAAGGGTTTGGCACCTGCATCTGCTCCTCCTGATGAGAGCTCCTTTGGCCATGTCAAATAGGAGATGGGACAGAAGAGGGAGGGGAGGGGCCTCAAGCTGAGATAAAAAGCCAGAGAACAGGAAAGGGTCATGCTATCTGTTTTATAAGAGCCTACTTCATGGGGGATCTACCCAGAGCTCCAGAACTACTTTATTGTGTTCCAAGGACATTGCTCCCAACGACCTAAGCAACTTATACTAAACTTTGTCTCTTACGAGTCCACCATTGATTCATGTCCCTGCGATGGAAAGCAAGCTTTCTGCACAAGACCATTTCGGGGGGATCACAAATAATGAATCAAGCAGTGGAGTTATTCTATTTAGATCTTAAATTTCATGATGCTAGATTTGGGAGCATTGGGTACCCACCATAAAAATGGTTTTACTTTTGATTTTATATGCTGTCTGGTACATTATGAAATATTTTGTATTTAATGCATTTTTATCTAATAATTGATAGAGAAAATACCCCTCCTAGGGGATATCCATAGACCACTGGCTGAGGAACATGAGTTTATTTCAAAACAGTAGGTACTCCAACTTCCTCTCCTTCTTTGATTAAATAAGAAATATCAGCCACTTGCCCACATGAGGGCAACAAAAGATTAAGAGCTAACTCTTTGCCTTCCCCTCTCCTCTTTATTGCCACCATTTTCTGTTTTCTTGTCATGCTATCTGCCAAAAACTAAAAAACAGATTGAAAGAAGGATTCTTACAATTTATAACAACTGATTGTCCTTGGTTAATTATAAATATTCCTTCATAAAATGTAATGCCAGATCTCCTGCTGTCTACAAAATAAAAATTTAGGTAGACTCACAACCCAAACTTGAAGAAGAAGCAGAAATGCCACATATGAAGAAGGGCTGCATCTCCTGACATTTTCTGGTGGCTTTTGGGTGTGCGCTATTTGATAATCTGTTTATGGTCTGCTGGCTCATGCGAGGGAATAATAGGCACCAGACCAGCTTGGGGAAGAAGAGAGCAAACTTGCTTTCTTACAAAATTCTAAGACAAAGACAAACAGTAGCTATACAATTTTTATATGATCACACCTAGTAGGCTTTGGGGGAAAAAAAAGACATTTGTTGAAAGCAGAAACTATAAATATTTCATAAAGAAGGGTAAATTGAAGCATTATAGAGATCACATTTTTTATTTTCTTCCATCAGATCACACAAAATGAGAGCAGAAAGAAAAACTGTGAGTCCAATTGTCTGTAGAACCTTTTCCTGTCCTCTTAGGGAGGTGAGAATATAAATCTGAATTACAATTTATGTCATACTGACAAAGAAGAGGACATTTTGTGTAGCATAAACATGTAATAATAAAGTTTTTTGAAGTCTGTAATTGAATGTTATTTTTCTGTTATAAGAGAAAATAATTTAGAAAGGTTTTCTAAATTATCTGGACCATCTAAAGATTGTAATGCAGCAAACTGTTCTTGTTTCTTTTATCTTATAAAATAATTGCCCCAGTAGTTGGGAAGCATTTGGTCACACTGTTGATTTCCAACCTGTAATGGCTCTTTTATATATAAAGATAAACACTGAATTTTGGATAGACCATCTTGTGCATGGTGCTGACTCAAAAATAGTAAGGGATTAAGTGATTTTCAAAACTGAAACTCACCAGAAGAGGCTTAGTGATTCTATCAATACATATGTTTTTAAACTGTGGAGTCAGTCAAGAAAAAATTGCTACCGTGTCTCCAAGCTTGGAAGTTATCCCTGATTATCTTTGACATTTTCAAAAACAGAAAATAATTTGGCTTTATTTTAAATGTCACTTCTCTGCAGGTGAAAAATTTATTCACTTACAGGGTTATAGATGGAACAAACTATGCTGATACACACTGGCTATAGAAAATTGAGTAAAATTGACTAAGTTTTTGTGAAATAGAATTTGTGCATTTGCTGAGTCACACTGAGGCAATGAGCAAAAAGAGCCACTCATGTGATCTCAGAAGTGGTGGAGTATGGAGGAAGGTGTTCTGAGGAACAGTCAGAATTTGCTACTTGAACCATGGTGTGGTTTCTATCTAAGTGGGACCTTTGGGGACTGACTGGACTAGCGCTAGCTCACTGAAGCCTGGTTGGAAGGTCACTGTGGGCATGGCTGACAAGGTGATAGCTCTTTCCTGACTGCAGTCTGTCTTGATGTTCTGCTTCCTGGAGGTCATGAGGTCTGCAGCCTTTGCCTGCCCACGCCTTTCCGCCATATTGCCCTCTCTTGGAGCCAGCCAAATACAGATTGAAACCTCTTGAGCCAAAAGTAAACCTTCCCTCCTTTAAGCAGTGTACGTTAAGTATCATGTCTAGTGACAAGAAAAGTAATGAACACAAGCCTGAACATCATCAGTTAACTCTTAGCTTTGAAAATTCAGGCAAATCAACCTCTTGCACAGATCTGTGCTTCCACATCTGTAAGGGGAGTTGACTATCGCTCTTTGGTCAGACCAGGTATCTTTGATTCCTCACACAATCATCTGACATCTCTTTCTCGGTCTCCTTTTTTATACAGCAGGGCTAAAATTCCATGCCCTGATAACTTCAAGAGCTATGAGAATGAGCACAGTTTACAATTATAGATATGAATCCACTTGCAAGCCATAAAAGGTCATCAAATTTAGGATAACTATTTTGATATTTCTTGAATTGGAAAATTAATCATCTATTGACAGCCTATTTCCTGTTTTCCCCAATAGTCATTTATTTTTAATTCTACCGAAGGAGTAAAGTTAGGAATCAGGACTCTTGCCTACTTTGTTTAGCTTGGTTATCTATTTATTCACTTCTCCATGTGCGTAGACGTCTTAATCTCTCAGGAACAGGTATGGAGTCTTCTTTTTGGATGAGGACATGAATAGTTGAGGATTTGGACCTGATATTCTAAGTCTTCATCCAAAAGATGTAGTGTGGACCATAATAAAAAAGGAAAATGGCAAGACATGCTTATACTTGCCCGAATCTGTGTCTTTTCTATCTCATTTGAAATAGTATCATGCTAGTGTCATCTGAGAAAGGTGCTGGTATTTCTTGTCCAATGGAAATGATGCTCATAGCAATTCTGACTGAGCTTTATGCTCTCACACGTGGCGCTCTTCACTGACCTCACAGATAACATCCTTTATGCTCTCACACGTGGCGCTCTTCACTGACCTCACAGATGACATCCTTTATGCTTACAAGTTTGGCACCACCGGGGAGGATTTCCGTGATGATCATTCTTTGAGAAGATATCTCCCCTGACACTTCTTTGGCCACAGAAAATCCCCTACAATCTCTGCTCTGGAAGCTGAATTTCTTACCCTTCTCTCTCCTAGCCCTTACTTCACTTCTTCTGCTCATACCATCCCTCCGTCAATACTCTATTCCTGATGGATACATGACGAAATAATCTCCTGCCTCAGTTTTTATCACATAAAATCTCATTATATTAATAACTGAATCTTGTTAATTTTAAGTCCCCAAATATGGAAGCAAACTGAGCTCCTTGCAGAGTCATTTCTGTATTAATATTCAAGTGTACCACCCAAGAAGTCTCCCTGTGCTTTGGTTAGCATTGTTTGGAATATGCTGTACATCTTTTGGTATCAATGATGCTTTCAATGACAGTTCAGTTTCAGGGGCTAAGGATTTAGCTCAGTAGTTCTGGTATCTGCCTGACAAATGTAAGGTCCTGAGTTCCATTCCTGGTAACTACATCTCACAGTGCCATCTGTGGTGACTCACACCTGTAATCCTAGCACTCAGAAGGCAGAAGCAGGAAGATTACAGTGAGTTCAAGGCCAGCCTGGGCTACATAGTGAATTCAGGGCCAGCCTGAACTACAAAGAGAGACCCTGTCTCAAAAAGCAAACAATAACAAAAAAAGTAGTTTCAAGTCTCAGCATCTCATCATAACTGACCATATTTCGTAATGTCTTATTACTCATTGAGTCTTGTGTGTTCTTCTCTGTGTTGATTCTCATGTCTTCCTGCTCTTCAGGTCACAATCTGCCTATCCTTAAGAAACAAATGAATAAAAACTAGCTCAAACTAGCTCATTCTCAAGATGCAGAAAGTAATCTTTTAACAAGACCCAAGGGACTGGGATTTCACTCAGTGGTATATCGCTTGCCTTGCAAGTGCAAGGTCCTGAGATCTGTCCCCAGTACTGCAAAATAAATAACTAAAATGTAAACTTTGATGGGCTAAAATTTTAAAATAATATTTAACTCTAACCCTTTTAAAACTTTATCATTTTATATCATTTCCTTCCCTAGCAATAGGTTTAACTGTACCACCACTACTCTTTTTCTTTCTTCAGAAATTCCTGCTTCCCCAATTCTCCACCTGTGAGAGAATCTAGTCTCCATGAAAGCAAACTCCAAATGTATTTTATCAATGCAGTTTTTATATTACCTAATGCATGAGTAAATACACCATTCAAGATCAGTAAATGTTTGAAAATCCCAAGGACCTGCAGTGTCTGATTATTAACTGTTCTATTAAGATTATCAAAACAACGTGATGATTCCAAACAGGCAGAATCCAGGCATAAAAGTTCCCAAATCCTGCCGCTAACACTTAATAAATGTACTGCTATATTTTGGCATCAATAGTCCAGTTAGTAAAATGTAAGAAAAGTCCAGGGCTGATTACATTAACTGCAGGACTAGTAAAAAAAGCAAGGGACCTTTGGGCTCCAGGGCTGAGGGAAGGACTGGTCAGTCTCATCTTCCCCGAGATCCACCACCCAGCCACTTAGGTAATATTGATACAATGAGAAATCACAAAATGGGCAAAAATATGATCAACCAATAAGATTACAGCAAGTACAGTTGCTTGGTAGCACTGACTATATGGGGATCCCATGGGAAATCAAGGGCAACCTGCCAAAGATTGGCAACTTTCATTCTGGAGTGGGCTTTGTCTGTGGGTCAGTGGGTAAGATCTGCCACCATCAGGCTAGTGATCCCTGGACCAAGAGCCATGGCAAAGAGTTTACACCAAACATCTTCACCTTCCTGGGCAGAAAGTAGAAGAGTTTACAGGGCAGAGGGTGGGAGCCAAAGGCCTGTTCCAGAGTCCCCGTGAGAAGCAGGGCAACACACGTGTTCAGTGTCCCTGCACAAGCTGCATTGTCCTCTCTGACTTAGTTTACAAAATAGAGATTAACATACAAAATCATTAAGAATTTCAGGTGAGTAGCTGGCTCTAAACTGCTAAGCTCCACTACCGCGCCATCTTGGAACCAGATCTGAAGAAGGTCCTCCAAGCCAAGGTGGGGAGACTTGACCCACCACACTCATGGGAGAGATTAGAGGTTCCCTGAGACTCCTCGGGATTCCTCTGGAAGAGACTGGTCAGGAAGAATGTACACACATTAGATGGGAATGTGGACATTCAAAAGAGAGGCAGGCTGTAGTGAAGGGTGGGGGGTTTTATGAAGATCTGGGGTCACCTTCAGATGGAATTCTGGGTTGTGTATTTCTTCTGTCTATCAGATTACTCATCTGTTGGACTATGTTAGAATCCAAAGAACACAAACCATTCACATAGGCTTGAATCTGAGGTGTGCTGCTGGGTTTCTGGGTAACAAAGAGTAATTTATAGGCAGATACCACTGGCCCTGGCTTATGCTATCTTTAAGATTTTTCTTTTCTAGAAGGAAAAAATAGTCTTGAATAACTTTTGTTTTCTGAAACTACAATTTCCCCTAAAAGTAAACTTTTTAATTTATCATTTCCCTTACCTGCTTTCTACCTATCTTGATTTCTTTCTTCTACCTCACAATGGACGTAGATGTCACACAGCTGCATTGGCTGCTGATCTCCAGGTCACGCTGAAAATGGGACAGGTCTCAGCTGCTGTGCCAAGCTGAAGAGTGAAAGAACACTGAAAAGTTCAAGTTTTTGCAGTTTATTCTGAATTCATGTGTATAAAACTCCAAATGTGAAGCTAGCATTAATTTCAATATTCCTCTTTCTCTCATTTTTTAAAGTGAAGGGGAGTGGGACGACAGCACATTTCCTTTTCAAATTAACCACGTGATGGAGAAAAAAAAATCCATGAATTAAAATATATATTCTAGAATAGCTAAAACTGACCTTAGCTTCATAAGGCACAGCAGAGTAGGGAGTTGTGCTACTTTGCAAAGAGGTTATGTTTCCCTTTCTGGGGGCTGTGAAGTACTGATACAGGGGAGCAAGGCTAATGCCCCCACTTGTTAGGTACATGAAACACAAGTTCGTGTTCTCTAAAATAGAAGAATGAATTTTAGGAATGGCGAAAGTTAAAAGTAGGAAAACGTTATTGAGAATGAAAGCTTCTGCCTAAGAGGGGCAGAAGGGGGACTAAAAAATAAGTGGTCCACCCACATCACTTTCCAGAGGGCTTTTATGGAGTAAATCCATGAGGTGAGGTGGATTTAAGGTGAGACAAAATTATAATCAACCAACAACACTGTAAATACAGTCACTTAGGTAATATTGGTACAATGAGAAATGACAAAATGGACAAAAATATGATCAACCAATAAGATTACAACAAGTATAGTTACTTAGGTAACACTGACTATATGATGATTCAATGGGAAATCAAGTCACATAGCAAGCATAGAAAGATTTTTCAGTCAGGAGACTTTTCCAGGACAGGTGCGTTAAGGTCCTGGCCCTCCATCCCAGAGAATTTGCAATCACTGTGTTCCTCAGAATCTGTGGATCAAGAACTCAACCCTTTACCCCAGAAGGAGATTGAGACCTATCAGTTACTGTTATCTGGGAGGAGCAGTTTTCTCCTTTGATGGCGCAGACCTTTGGTGAAAGTCTCCTTTCTTGCAAACTTTTAGAGGGTTGGTCCTGTCTACCTGCCTACCATATGTCTAACTAGCTTTTCTACCTATAATAGTAGGGGAGGTGAAAGACAGCACATGGTCCATTTTCCGGCTAATGAGACAGACCCACAGACCCAAGGGAAGGGGTCCATCAGCCTTCCACTCCTATCTGCCATGACCTCCCGGGTCCTGAGGCCACCTGTCTAGCCCTTCCTAGAAGTGATTTTTGGGGGAGCCCTCACTGGTTCACTTCTCTACTACCATGTTACTCCTCTTCACTTTTATCCTGGTATTCTTATAATAACTTCGGCCTCAGTTTTATCTCCTTATCTAATAAGGTACTAGTTGCTTACTGACATATCCAGATTTTGTTAAAACCTCCATGAGTTCCTTGTGAGTGTTACAATTTCCCAGACATAATAGCTCTTCAGGGTGAATTTTCAGAGAAAGCCTTTTTTTCTAATCTGTTGATAAAGGTTGGAGTAGCTGTGTGCCATGTACACTCAGTGTTCTTATCTTGGACTTGAACAACTGGTTTCTGCATGATAGCAGGGATGCGTGGACTATCTGGTGGCAGAAAATAGGGCAGAGCTGCTGCATGTGGGTAGCTCTGGCCCTGAGCAACACAGTGCTGCCAATCGCAGATAGTTTAGATCCTGTGGTAAGATGATGAACAGAGCGCCTGGACAGATTCAGCTTTAGCAAACAGGACAGGATTTGACTCAGTAATTCTGACCCAGGGATCCTGTCATTTTTTTTCTCTCTTTCCCTCACTTTTCCCCCTTTTCTTTCTTTATCTATTTCCAGAAGCACACAGGGGAGATCTCAAAGCTCGCACTACACCTTATGTGATTATGGGTAACTTGAAGTCTGTCCTCAAAATGTCACCTTTATTATATCTTACAAATTTGTGACCAGTCTAACATGGTAGCTATTTGAGGCTTGATTCTTCTCCAAAATGTAAGAGAAAGAGTAAAAAGACAAAGCCTTTAACTTGGCTTTCTAATGAAGGGAGGAAATGAACAATGACATCGTCTAGAAATGAACAATGACATCATCTAGAATCCATAGCTCTTTTCTCTCCCCCTTCTAACTTTGGTTATAAGTCTATAGTGTTAACTAGCAGAAAAAGACCAGTGTTGAGTCTGTAAAAATACTCATATGACTTACACAAGAGAAAAAAAAAGCTAGTTAATTGCTAACTCTTAAGGAAAGTTCTTACTAATCTATTTCCAGTATTAAATCTAAAATTAAGAATTACTCTAATTCATCATAGCCAATGCTTCTAAAAGTGCAGTCTGATTTCATATAATTGTCTTATATATTCTGCATAGTTTCTTCTCTGTCCATCTGCTAATCTATTTTCAACAACTGGTTAAGGTAACTATCGATGCTTAATTTAAAATATTTTGTTCATGTCAATTTTTAAATTTATCTTTTTTTAAACATTTACTTATAGACTTTTGGCTCTGTTAGAAGCTTTCATTAAAAATCATACACGGGGCTGGGGATATAGCTCAGTGGTTCCAGCCCCTGTTTTGCAAGCACAAGGACCCAGGTTCGATCCCTGGTAACCACATAACAACACTGGGTGTGGAGACTCACCCCAGCAGCAATCAGTACCACATACCACAGTGCGGGGTGTGGTGGCTCACGCCTATAATCCCAGCACTCAGGAGGCAGAGGCAGGAGAATTGATATGATACAAGTTTGAGACTGAGCTCAGGGCCAGCCTGAACTACAAAGTGAGACCCTGTCTCAAAAAAAGAAAATAAATAATAATAATAATAATAATATATGTATATACAGAAAATAGAAAACAGGCAAAGATGAGAAAAGGTTGTCAGGGTGCTTCTTTGATATTTCTGTACATTTGAACTTTGAAAAATTATTTCCTATAATAAATCATATTTCAAACATCATCAAAGTATACAATTTGCAGTAGAGCACTGTAAAGTATGGCCTTGAAATTTTCATGTTCAAATACTTGAGTTTAGATAAAACAAAAGCCAAGGTAGGAGCGCTAGTGCCCTAAAACACTCTGCACTTTCTTCTCAAAACCAATATTAGCACTCATGCCACAGTTTGAAAGCAGTCTGTGACCATTTCTCCACCTCTCTTCTCAGTCAGGAAACTATTATTATTATGGGAAGGAAATGTCATCCCCAAAACTAATATAAGCTGGTCTCTGCTCCTCGTTCATAGATACCCCTTCTCTTGCCTTTATTCTGGTGGCTTCCTGCCCTGGGATGCTCCCCTTTCATGTCACCACACCTCAGACCTAGCCAGCTATGGACTGAAACCTTTATAACTGCAGCCAAAATAAACCTTTCCTTTTTTAACTTGCTGGTGTTGGACACTTTGTCCCAGCAATGACAAAATAAAAGTTCAGTAATGATTTTGTCTGTGTTCAATTTTTAGGTATGCTCAAGGATATATAATTTTAAAACTTGTCAAAATGACTTAGAGAACACTGACAATAAATACAAAACACAACTTAATATAAAAGCATGTATTATATAAATATAAAAGCATTTTATTAGTAGAATTTCTCTTTTTTAGTTAGGTAATCAGTAATGATACCTCTTGCAATCAGTGATTTCTTTAGTACAATTAGGCAAATGTCAAGAATGTGTGCTTATTTTTTAAATCCTGTCACTCTGAATAGTTATACATGCTGTCATAGAAATAAAGATATTCTCCTATAAAATCATAGTGCCATTATTACATCTCAGAATTTTATACTTGCACAAAAGATAAGTATTCAAGGTGTTGGATTTGTTAATATCCTGATTTAATTATTCCAAATTATAAAATTTTCCACCTTCTACCCTATGAATAGAAATAATGAATGATAATTAAAATTTTTAAGCATTATTCTGCATTCATCTGATATAAGTAAGCTATCCCAAAAATGCTCCGTCTAGGATGAATCTGATCATTGAATGAATCCCACCTCCATTAGGTTATTAAGTAAATTTATTTATGTACATTAGCTTCACAATGATTAGTACTAATTTCCTCTCAAGTAGCTTATTAGTAAATAAATGGATGAACATTCATTTTCCTTCTGCTTCTACTGTTTTTTGGGGAAAAAAAATCCAATACCAGATAGAAATTTTCTAGATGTGAGTTCTAAATCGCATTATCAATGCCCTCCCTTGGGGTACTACAGTATGCAAACCATGTTAAGGGCATTTTTAGTTACTTCCAGGGTCAGAATAAAAAATTGTTAAAATATGGCTACATTACACATATTTTTAAAATCTACATGTAATAAAGTCATTATTATTAAGGTCAAGAAAGTTCAGCCTTGGTGTATATGCTTTGTCTTGAGGAAAACACCAAAAGTAAACTTTGTCTTACTTTAATTTTCTGAAATATGTAAACATCTTTGCAAACTTTTTCTAAATCACCCAAGGAATCTTGGTATGATGCACTCATTTTTGATCCTTGTTTTATCTGTATCTGTAGCCTCTTCTCAAATTCCTCCGCAGATTCAATATCTTTCAGCCACTGTTTGACAGGAGGTAATTTTTGGAGTCCCACCCTTGCGGGACCCTTTTCTCTCATATTTGATCCCTCTAGGGGACACTTTCCACTCATATTTCTGAGTAAAAAAAATGTTGTTAAAATAGATTCATTTTGCCAACCTAAATGGCTCTACAGGGCTTAGCCTTATGAAGGATTTTGTTCTCTCCAAATCTCTTATCGTAGGGCCACTTTAGGCGCAAGTGCTTCTCAATATTTCTGTGACACATCCTCAAAATCTCCACCCCTTTGCAGTGAGTGGACTCCTCTCCATGCCTAATCCACAAGTCATGAGTTACCCTCAACTCCAACCTACTCTTCAGGAGTCACTGCTGTACTATCAGATGCTCTTTGCTGGTATGATGCTTAATGCTTTGTAGCTTTGCCTCTTATGGGGACTGCTTACTTCTTTCCCCTGTGGCCAGTTCTTTCTCTTTCAATATATCCACCACAATATGCGGAGCCAATAAAGCTATTTCTCATTTCCTCTCCTGCTTAAATCAGGTTACGGGACTCTTACAGATTTCACAATAAAATAACAACAATAAAAAACCCACTCCTGAGCCCAGCCAGTCTCTGCAGCCTCATCTCTCCCCACTTTTGTCCTGCAGAATATATTTTAGTCACACTGAAATCCATACACCAGATACTGACATTTCATATCAAACTAAAATGAATGATTCAAGCAAGTTTCCGAAAGAAAAACATTCTCTAAACACTGGTAGCTCTGCCTGTCCTTCTCAATTTGGTTTAGTTGCAGGCTCCTTCCGATTTGCCTGTTTTTTTGTAAGGGACTGGGCAGAGTCTCCCACCTTGCATTCCCAAAGTTTATCTACAACACTGTGTTGTTACTTCCTGATAATTCAAATATTTACTTGTCCATTCTCTATGCAGGTGGATTCAGTGTTCTTAGGGTGGGCCCAGAACACATCTTCTTTTTTATATTTTCATTGTCTTTTGCAATACCTGGCACAAACTCTGTGCTCCATAAATGTGGAATGAAGGAATTCAGATGAAGTTGGTTACATTCCAGGTGCTAACAGCCATCAATGAAAGAATTCAAGTATCATTTACTAATACTCATTTGTGATTAGTCTCATGATAGGAATGTGCATATGACTTTACTGAAATTTTCAAATTTACAGTTTTAAAAATTTTATGTAGCTGGATAGACAAATGTGTAAACCAAAAGTAAATTAGGAGTGTGTGGAGTTAGTCCTCTTTTTGTTGTTTTGCGTTTTTGAGATGGGGCCTTACTAAGTAGCTAAGTTATTCAAGCTGGGCTTGAACATTTCTTATTGTCAGCATAAACATAATTTTCCACTTTACATTTATGTGCACAAGAAAAACACACAACTTTCTCATAGAAAGTATTCTTTTTGAAACAGAAATTAAAGTTATTAATTTTCAGTTATTAAAAATGCTTCTATACGTACAAAAGATTGTTGTAACTGGACACACACAAACATACAGATGAGAGAATTTCGTATGTGTTTATTCATTTCAAAGAAACAGAAAAATTGCCTGGCCTGTACCCAGACAAACCTGAGACTTAGCTCAGTGGTTCTTCTCCTGCCTCCCAAGTGCAAGGTCCTGAATTTCACCCCAGCACTGAAAGAAAAAAAATCTAAATATGTTGAAACTTTAAAAAGTAAATGTGCCTCATTTCTTTATTGTAAATGATGGATTAAACTTATAACTTGTATGGCCTCCTGAATTTAATTTTAAAGCTCATTTAGAAAAATAAGACACAAATTAAGAGTAAGACTTGTATGTAGTACTCATGATTACACTCTCCTGCAAATTAAATAGGTATTACAAGGGAAGCTGGCACATCAGTTGTTTTGATATTAAACGCCAGTCCAGTGGAATCCCAGGAAGATACAGTCTTGGTGCTATTAAACCAACAAAGCCCCTTTATATGGAGAAAGCTGGAGTTAGTTAATGTCAGCCACCTATGGTGTATCACATTCTGAGGTGAACAAAAACATCAGGTCATAATATAAAGTATCCAGAAAAACAGAATATTTTCTAATCCTACCATTCTGTGCCTGTTTATCCCCAGGAGGTTGGTAATATCTGACACATAAAATAGGAGGCAGAATATGTAAGACTATGAAACAGACTCCATACTAAGATTTTTTTCCCACTCCCATAGCATTACAGTTCTACAAAATGTTTTTTTTTCTAATTTTTATTTATTTATTTATTTATTTATTTATTTTGATACAAGGTCTTGCTTTGTAGTTCATGCTGGCCCTGAGCTCAGCCTCAAACTCACATCACAGCAATCCTCCTGCCTCTGCCTCCCGAGTGCTGGGATTACATGTGTGAGCCACCATGCCTGGCACTGTGGTATGTGGTACTGATTGCTGCTGGGTGTGAGTCTCCACACCCAGCATAGTATGTGGTTATCAGAGTATTGAATCCAGGTCTTTGCACTTATAAGATAGGTGCCAGAACCACTGAGCTAAATCCCTGGCCTACAGAATGTTTTATATTCTCTTTGTTTATATTTTAGGTTCCTTCTATAAAAGAAACTATGCAATAGTTAAGCTAGTGTGTATGATTTATTTCATTTAACATGCAGTCTGAAGGTGCAGCTAGTTTCTTACAAATTATTCACATTTTTCCTTTTTCACAGCAAAGTAGTAGTCCATCGTGTATAAATAGCACATTTTCTTCATCCAGGAACAGTTTTGTATTCATATTTTACTATGATTTTACATTCAAAGGATTTATTCATCATGATAATAAAATCAACTCTAACAACTTACTTAATGTAATATTCAGTGCTCTAAGTGCTTTCATATAATTTTATACGATAACTATCTAAGTATTTTTATTTTTTAATGTAGTAGGCTAAAGGATATAACATTATTTTTAAATTCCACATACATACAAGCTGATAAAGCCGGAAATTGTTACCTTATGTTGTGTTCTTCCCATTACTGAAATCTGCAGTGTTGTTGAAAACATGACAGAAGGAGCAATGCAGATTTGCTTCAAAATATCCTTCCAAGTGAGCACATAGGTTTAGGATTTCAATTGTATTTGCCTAATTAAGACATGCTTCAACTCCAAGGAAAGCATATCCAAGATTAATTTTCTAAAAAAACAGAAACCACCATTAAGTAAAAATAAAAGGAAAAGATAAAGTCAAGAAAAGAAGAAGGAAAAAGTGAGTGAGAATGAGAGAGAGAAGAAATGGTGCACTAGACACCGAAGGTACTCCATCTTTTAACATCTCTAGTTCTTCTTAAGAAGTCCTATGTAAAAGCCTTTGTATGAGAATATATAACTTTCTAGGGGAGAAGAGAATAAGGCTTCCGTGCATAATAACTCATTGCAATACTTTCAAGAGAAAACCCCAAATTTTACACACATAGGCAATTATTTATATGAAAGACAGACCATAAAATAGCAACAGTTTCTAGGAATACGGGAGAGCAGCTGAGCAATCTCAAAGGAGGTCCTGGAACTCGGGGAATTTGTCTTGGACCATGAGAGATATTTGAATTTCCACAGGAAGGAGAAAAGAAGACAGAGGATGTTGTATGAGGAAGACAGCAGAAACAAAGTGAAGAGGAAGCTCATGTAAGGGGAAATGCGGAGACTTCAGCATCAACAGGAAAGGTGGGGAGTGAAGTGGAGGCTCAGCGGGGCACTAACGACAGAACAAATCAGTTTGCAACGTGAGAGATCAGTTTTCACTATCTTAATAAAAATATTGATACCAGCGTTTCTGACCTGCACAAGATCCTCTGCATTCGCCCATGTATGTATGTATGTATGTATGTATGTATGTATGTATATATGTATGTATATATGTGTGTGTATCTGTGTGTAGGGATGGATTTGTGTGAAAAAACTGAGCCTCACTTCCGGTTGCCATGCCGCCCACTTGCTCATGGTTCTTGTACATACTGACCAGGGCACAGCCGCATTCCCTGACACTCAGCTCTGTCATGTTTGGGAAGCTCATCTGTGTGTATTTCCTGCCTCGCTGTCATAAACTATTTGGGACTTCTCCCCCTAGAGGAATAAAATACTTCCTTCTAAAGATATAGACAGAGTTCACGTCAAAGAATATTGTGCATTCAAAAGATATCGCTTGCCTTTTGATTCGTATAGAGTCTCATTATAATTTTTAACAAGCTGAGTTAACATTCCAATCTAGTGTATTATTTGTCCTTCTATGCTTCTTTCTTATGCAACCACCTGAAACCTTTCCATTTCATGTAATTAAAGAAAACTAGGTTACAGAATTTATGTGCATAAAGGATTTTCTTTCTTTCTTTCTCTCTTTCTTTCTTTCTTTCTTTCTCTCTTTCTTTCTTTCTTTCTTTCTTTCTTTCTTTCTTTCTTTCTTTCTTTCTTTCTTTCTTTCTTTCTTTCTATTTTCTCTTCCATTACTGTCTTGGCTCAGCAATGAAATCTTCATGGGAAGAATTGACAATGGAAATAAATTTAAAAACTTAAGGTTCATTGATTAGTCTTTCTCTCAAGATCCCATTATTATACATTCTTAAATTTTCTTTCTTTAAAAGAAAAGTATTTGCTATATGCTTTGCTTCCCTTAAATTAGCTTAACAGGTCTAAATTTTTCCCTAGAGTCTTAGTGTATAATTCTACTCTAGACAGATACCAAGTTCAAAAATGAGCATGGAAGCTGAAAATCTCATATTCCAAATTATCAGGATCTGATTTTAACTATTTTCTATAAGAAAGACAGACAACAAAGAATGGCTGCCATTTCAGAATCAGCCAGCAACAAATGTTGGCGAGGCTGTGGAGAAGAAGAAACCTTTCTCCACTGTTGGTGGGACTGTAGACTCGTACAACCCCTGTGGAGGTCAGTTTGGAGATTCCTCAAAAATCTAGGATTGGAGGTCTCATTTGACCCAGCCATTACTCTGCTAGGTATATACACAAAAGAATTAAAAGACTCATATCACAGTGACATATGTACACCCATGTTTATAGCAGCTCAATTTGTGATTGCTACATGTTGGAAACAACCCAACTGTGCATCAACTGGAGACTGGATAAAAAAGCTGTGGTTCTTTTACAGAATGGAGTATTACTCTGCTGTAAAAATGATAAATTTGAATCATTTATATTTAAATGGACATACCTTGAGGATATCCTCATAAGTGAAATAAATAGGTCACAGATATGTAAATATTGCATCTTTAATCTGGTATGAGTAAATAAAGATATAAATGAGTTCTAGAATTGTATGATATATATTGTGAAATAAAAAATACTCAAAGTGAAATAGGGTGAAGGGGAAAAATAATGAGATTATAACAAAAAATAAAGGAAACAAATTTTATGTATATGGGGGTGGTAGGGCAGGTAGGACTATTGGAAAGAATGAGAATTAAGTTGTGTCATGTACTGGTACAAATTCTCATTGTGGAGTGCAATCACGATATGTATATGTAATGTACCAATAAAGATTTCGATTAAAAAAGAAAGACAAAAAATGATGATTTGAGAACAAAAATTTTCTCTCACCCACTTGAAGAACAACTAGAAGTGTATACACAAAGATAACACAAACAAGAAATCATTCCCTTTACATCAAAACTTGGTACATCCGTGCAGACTAGTTCTTCATTCTCTGTGTTCCTCTAAATTCATTCTGTTAAGCAAAGCAGGGATTCCAAAATGGTAAACTCTATATACCAGATGCCAGTGCCAGATAATAGAACTGTGAAATCATCCTCATAAATAATGTAACGTAATGACAGAAGATAGGAGGAAAAGAGAAAGGACTTCCCTCCTGCCTCTCCTCCTTTCTCTACAGCTGCTGTGGCATTCGGTCAAGCCTACAGTGGCTTTGTATACCTCAAAACAGTGCATTTATTCTGCCATCATGACTGTTTTCTCATTTTCCTGTGCTCTTCCTGGAGCAGTTATTCCAAACCATCAGAGTTCTGTTTTTCCTCTTCTGGCTCATCAACATCCACGGAAAAATATCCCAGAGAAAATCCATTTTATATGGAATAACATGGTTTCATTGTCCCATTAGGATTCTAACTTCCAAGTGAGTGCAAGTCTGTGTAAGCTTCCCCATCTTCCCTGAGGACCATGAGTTGAGAGTGATGAGGAGATTCAGAGAAAATCTAGGACAACGCCCTGCTCTTTGAAACCAGAACATTGCATAGACATAAATATGTGATAAATCCAGCAAGCCAACCGCATTCCCTGAAGTTGTTCAGGCAAGAGAAAGGTCCCTAGACATCAGTCACTCAGGGAAGAGAACATGGAGCAATTTTATAAAAGAGAATTCCACTAAAAACTAGGCCAAAACAGGTGGGGCCGAAGGATGTGAAGAATGGTTGTGTCTTTCTCACTTTGAAAGCTGCTACATTTACTTCATGCATTTTAGCTTTCAAAATTGCCTTGTTTATAAAAGTTTTATGGGTAATTTAGGTGTTTCCTGCAAAATATATGGAATGCACAATGAGTCTTGAAATTCAGAACTTTTCTCCAGTAACAACCAATTTCTGACTCCTTTCAAAATGTTGGTCCCTTTAGTTACTTACACTCATTTTATGAAGAATTAAGTAAAAACTGGAATTTTCAAAGTGGAAGTGATTTTAATGTGCTCCTGGAAATAAAGGCAATATTATTTTAAATGTTGAATATTTTAGTTACAGAAAATTACATGATGCTTTTGTGAACACTTTATGAATAAAACCTCTGCAGCACAGGAACTAGCAGAAGGAATCAACAACTGGGATCTCATCTTATTAAAAAGCTTCCACACAGCAAGAGAAACCACCAGCAAAGTAAAAAGACAATTGACAATCTGGTAAAAAAAATTTTACCCACTGTTTCTCAGACAAAGGGCTACTAGGTAGAGTATATAAAAACTCAAAAAGAAAATCTCTCTCAAATTTAAAGGCCTAATAATTCAAAAACGGGCATCTGAAATAAAGATGCTCTTTTCAAGGGAAGAAGTAAAAGCAGCAAAGAAACGAATGAGGAAATGCTCAATATCTTTGGTCATTCAAGAGACACAGATGAAAACAACACTGAGATTCCACCTCACTCCACAAGGAATGGCGGCTGTCTCGAAATTGACCAACAGCAAGTGCTGGTGAGGCTGCGGGGAGAAAGGAACCCTTCTCCACCGTGGGTGGAAATGCAGACTGATGCGACCACTGTGGAGATCAATGTGGTGAGTCCTCAAAAAACGGGGATAATAGGTGTCATTTGATGTTACTATTTCCTTGTTAGTAACATACATGAAAGAATTAAAAGCATCATGTCACAGTGACACGTGTGTATCCACGTTTGTATCAGCTCAGTTTGTGATAATGAAATCTTGAAGACAGCCCAAATGACCATAAACTGGATAAAGAAGAGGTGAGTTTTTTAAAAAATAAAATGGAGTATTACTCTACCATAAAGAATTATACATTTGAAGTGCCGGGCGTGGTGGCTCACACCTGTAATCCCAGCACTTGGGAAGCAGAGGCAGGAGGATTCCTGTGATATGAGTTGGAGACTGAGCTTGGGGCCAGCCTGAACCACAAAGCAAGACCTTGTCTCAAAAAAAAAAAAAAAAAAAAAAAAAAAGAATTATATATTTGAACCATTTATACCCAAATGGATGTATTTTGAGGACATACTCAAAAGTGAAATAAATAGGACACTGATTGTATATTGTATCAAATATATATATATATTGATATAAATATATATTGATACAAATATTGTATCATTTTCTGGTATGAGAAACTGCAGATGTAAATGAGTTCTGAAATGTACGATAGATATTGTGAAGTAGGAAGAAAATGTTCAATGGGGTAAGGATATGTAGGGACTAATAAAGAAGAGATAGAAAAAATTTGGTGATAAAAAAGGAAACAAAGCTTATGTTGATGGGAAAGAGTTATAGGGAGGTAGGAGAATGGGAAAAAATGAGAATCAAAATGCTCAGTGTAAAATAGGGTGAAGGGGGAAAATGTTGAGATTGTAACAAAAAAGTAAGGAAACAAATTTTATGTGTATGGGGGGGTGGTAGGGTGGGTAGGGCTATGGGAAAAAATGAAAATTAAGATGTGTCTTATGCTGGTACAAATCCCCATTATGGAGTGTAATCATGATGTGTATATTTAATGTACCAATAAAGATTTAAAAAAAAAGATGTGCCAATAAAATCAATTTTAAAAAGAAAATTATAAGATGCTTAAATTTCTTTTAAATGAAAGGAATAAATACAATTAATAGGGAAACCATGAAGATATCTTTTGCGATGTAATTGGCTCCAATAAATTGGAGCTACTAATAAGTGAACCATAGTAGAACTGTTCTAAGAATTCCTACTGGACCTCCATTGAGTGCTGCCAGCCCAGGGAGCACAGATCCTACCTGGAGGAAGCAAGCTAACAAAACCTTTGAAACTGGAGGGTACAGACAGCCTAGCAGCTGAGCTCTTCTACTTATCAGTATTCAGGCAGACCTACTCGTTCATTATTTTGACATATCCAGAGAGAGACTACTATCCAAGCAAAAACATTTGCTCCCTACTCATTTAATCTCTTTAAATAAAATAATGGAATTTCATAATTTTAGAATAAGTTTTACATCTTTTGCAGATTGCTTATCTAAAATCCACACTGAAGCATTACTCTGGGTTGATCAATAAGAAACAAAAAAGAATAGATTATTATTCTGCCATTAAAAATGGGAAGACTGAGTCATTTATACTCAAATGAACTTATCTTCAAGACATCCTCATAAGTGAAACAAACAGATCACAGATATGTAAATATTGTATCTTTTTTCTGGTAGGAGAAAATCAAGATGTAAATGAGTTCTAGTATATATAATTGATATCGTGAAATAGAAAATATTTAAATGGGAAGAAGGTGTCGGGTAAATAACGAGTGGGAAAAGAATATGATAATAATAAAAAAGAAGGAAACAAAACATATATATATGGTAGGGAGTTGCAGGGTGGGTGAGGGAAGGGGAAAATGAGAATCAAGTCATCATGTCATATTCTGGTACAAATTCTTAATGTTAAATGTGATGATGATGTGCATTCATAATGTACCAAAAAGGTTAATTTTAATTTAAAAAAATATGGGCCTTAGGCAAGATAGTACATTGAATAGATACTCCATAGGTAGTCAGGTCTTAGGAGTCAGAATCCTCAAAAACATTACCATCAGTATCCTCAACAGAAAGGATGCCCTTGAAGTTTAAATTTCAGTTTTAAAAATATTAAGTTTGACTAATGACATGTTCTAGAAACGTCAGAGAATAGAATATTTCAACCAGATCCAAGAAAAATAGTGTCCTGTATTTTCAGAGAAATAAAACCATAGTATTGAATTTAGGCCCCTAAGGACCTGAATTTCTTCCACAGGAGAAACTCCACAGAATGAAAATTGATCTTATATGACCTGGAACCTCCCTTGGATGACTCTCATATAAAGATGCACAGGAATATAAAGGATGTTGATGGTTGTATCAGTCAGCTTCTTGTCATTGGGACAAAGTCTCTGGCACCTACAACTTAAAAGGATTTGGGCTCATAGTTTCCAAGGCTTTAGCCCATTGTTGTCAGGCTCCAAGGGACAAATCTCATAGTGGAGGGATATGACAGAGACAGCTGCTTATCACAGGATACACAGAAAAAGAGAGGCAGGAAATAAGCAGAAAATAAGGGATAGGACCAAGAATAGTCCCCCAGGTGAGGCCTCCATGACCCACCCAGACACACTGAATTGCACTTTACTCATCTCCTAGACATCTCTTAGGCGAGTCAAGTTGACAGTCAAGGTTAACTTCAAAATGGCACTTGACCAATTCAAAAGCAAGATAGACCTTTAAAGCATAACTGGAATAAAGGAAGAGTTCCAAGACCTAAGAGTGGTCTGCGTGAATGGTTCTCAAAAGATGACCCTTAGACCAACACTATCAGTGTCATGGTACATTCTAGTTCCTATGTCAACTACCACAAATTAAGTGGTTTATAAAGGGCATAAACTGATTTCTCAGAGTTGGGAGGCTGTGAAATTCAAGATCAGGGTGCTGGCAAATTTGATGTCTGGTAAAAATCTGCTTCCTGATTCACAGGCAGCTTCTTGCTGTGATAGAAAAGTAAGAGGCGTTCTCTGAGGTCCCCTTTACAAAATCACTAGTCCAAGTCGGGAATGCACCACTCTTGTGACCTACTGAACTTCCAAGTATTACCAACTTAGACATTAGGGTTTAACTTATAAAGGGAGGAAGCTCAAACTCAGTCTGCAGCAGTTGGCATCATCTGGGGAAGTGTTAGAAAAGCAAATCTGAGGGCTGGACCACACCACACTTTTTGCTAGTGACACACAGAAACCCACATTTTTACAAATGGCTCTGGATGATTCCAGTTTCAGAATCTCTGAGCTGATGGAACAATAAAACTTTGGTCAAACTTGCATTTTGTAAATTGACTCAGCAATCTGGGTGGTAATCATGCCTAAAGTGTATAATGTGTCATAGCCTAAATTTTTCCTTACTAAAATTAATATGACAACAATTCCCTTTGTGTTACTTTAGAATCATAAATTATCTGATTAACAGTGAGCTCATACTGAAATCTCAATTCAGACGTAACCTGATGAAAGAAAGAATAAAAAACTTTTCCATAGGATGTTTCTAAAGCAAATGAAGTCTCATAGGAGCCTTTTTCACCTTGAGCGATGCCTGGGCCATGAAAGTTTAAAAATCACAGTTTGCCAAAAGGCTCCACGTGGAGAATCCCATTCTGCAGGGGTGCTGAGCATGGTTTATTATTGAGGCAGAACTCAGGCCTCATCTATATTGCATTACTCCTTTGGAGAGTGAATGTACAAGATTTTAGGCCATAAATAATTCACTTAAAAACACCCACGGATCTTCTAAGTATTAAGGCTGTCCTTTTAAATAACCCAGACCTGTGAAAACTTGCCAAAGGCAGCCTGCCTTAGCACAGAGGCAAGAGCTGTTCTTTAATGAAAGCCAGATCCAGCAACGGAATTGCAGTGGCTTCTACAACCAACATGAACCCAGGAAACTGATGTTTTTCTAACATTTCCTGGACCCTGGAGCACCTCAACTTCACCTACTCAATGGCCTCTCCAACATCGAATCCCTATTAACTTCAACAACCCATCTTTCCAGAATTTCATGCACATAATTCCAACAGGTCTCTCTGACCCAGCAGGGATTCAATAAACTGATTCTCATCACCATAGTGGAAGGAGGGAGGAGACACAGTATATCCTCCTAAAGGGGTAGATTCAAACCCAGAGGTTTCTAGGAGAAGGTCCTGCAGCCAAGAAAAGGAATGTGTATCTCTTCTAAGGAAGTTTCAGTGTGTTTCCTAATAGTGACCAACACACTGTTATGTGAAGCCCCTAAGTGATAACGAAGTCCTGGCATTAAGAAGACTTAGAGCTAAGAATCTACCTATGATTGTCCCAAAACCCTAGAATGTGTTCATGTGTTTGGTAACCCATCAAGCCATCTCTGAAATGTTCCAGAATCAGGGAATTCTAAATCATTTGTGAGATCTAACAGAGCCCCACATTGTTTCTGGATGGCACAGTATGGGTAAAAGCACCAACGATTAACCTGTGTATGTCTGTAGAAGTCAGGTTAGCCAAGCGCCCTACTAGTCATTTCCCTATTGGTGAAGGCTGTGTGCACATCTAGAGGCAGAGTCTCAGCACCTGCACACCACTCAGGTGAGGAGATGTGAGGGCTGCCCCCGGGGTTGACTGACTATGTCCTGGTTATCCTCCAGCAATATTTCACTTCCATTCCAGGAAAAGCAATTCTATTAGAAGCTTTGGAATTGAAGATAGAGATATTAAAGATATACATAGCTGTTCTGGGACAAATAGGGAAGTTACTTGGCCTCTTAGCTTAGCATAAAAGCCAGCAGTCATTAGTTGAGATCCTTATTGAGTTTAATGATGCCTGCAAAGATCTCAAAGTTGGCACAAGGGTCCACAATTC
This sequence comes from Petromus typicus, assembly GCA_004026965.1. NCBI lineage: Eukaryota > Metazoa > Chordata > Mammalia > Rodentia > Petromuridae > Petromus > Petromus typicus. Next base: position 61,085 of record PVIR01000604.1, read on the forward strand.
AATCCTGGTGAAGTCAATACTATCAAGAAACGGGCTTAAACTTGGAGCTGTAGATTGTGGCCTGGCTACATGCAGAAGGCATCAATTTTGTGATCCCTAGAAATTTATCCTAGTAATGGCTTTCCTAGGATAGAGAAAAAAGTTGTATATATAACAACCACAAGGATTATTCTATTTGTATTATTTAAACAGAATTTGGGCAAGACTTTGCCGAAGATTCTTCGGAAATCCTGTCTTTAGGTGAAGGATCATGATATGACTGATATATCAGTCTTGGGAGGCTGGTGTTGGTCGGTTCCACTGCAAAACAAAAACAAATGAACAAGAAAAGCAAGAGTTTGGTGGTTCACTACATGAATAAGCTATAGGAAATCTCATTGTCCCTTCAGTGGCACAGCCATAGAAGCTACTCCACGAGGCACAGTCAATAGATCATTTTGCCCTCCAAAATTTCAATGTTGAAACCTCACTCCATTTTAACATATTAGGTAAAAAAAGGTGGAGATATATTGAAGCATAAATGAGAAATGAGACCAGTACTTTTCTAGAAGGGGCCCTGGACAGCTGTCTCTTTGATAACGTGTGAGGGTACAATATCCAGCAGTCTGCAATGTGGAAAGGACCTTCCCCAGAACTCTACCCTGATCCTGAATTTCCCACCTCTAGAACTATAAGAGGTAAATTTCTATTATTAATAATCACCTGACCTATAATACTCTTGTAGGCAGCCCAAGCCAAATCAGAGGGCACAGGAACCTCCTCCTGGGACATAAGGGTCAGACTTTCCCAGAGACGACAGTGTTCCTTCCTCAAGAAAGCTCCTGGACACCGACTATGTTTTCTTACTTTTTAATCACACTGAAAATAATACATTTGTTATAACAACTCCAAAGAAAATAGAATAGTTTATGAAATAAAATAAAAAGTGTTTTCATTTTCTACTTTCTGGGGAGAAATATGTTCATATACATTACACGCACACACATATTCATGCACTTATATATGAAGCTCATTTAGAATTTTGGGGATTCTTTTACAAAGTTTATACTGCACACACACTCAAGGTTTGTCCATATGTTTTTATTCCTTCCTTGAAAATTGTGCTTCTGTAATAATCTTTGTGCACACACTTTCCGTCTTCTTTTTTTCTGCAACCCAGCTCTTTGTTAATAAATTTTGTCTTTTCCTTATTTAAAAGCTGAGTGAGCACAGAGCATCTTCGCCATCAGCCTCATACCAACACCATGTCCATATTCTTTCCCATCCCAACAGCTGCTAAGGCTCAGCCTTCCAAGAGTTTTCTTCCTTTAAAACAGATCCCCTGCTTTCCATCTTGTTTTTTGGGCATTCTCACATGCTCAGCCTTTTCACTTTGGAAGTGCCCAGGGCTGACCCTTAGACTTCTTCCATCCTCTGCTGCTGCTTTCTGGTGACTTCATCTGGTTTATAGCTTTAAATGCCCTATCTACAGTGATGCTTCCAGATCTCCACCTCAGATCAGACGTTTTCTTTCAACTCAAAAGCCAGAAGATTAGCACTGGAAATCTCCACCTATCGGTCTAATGAGTCTCGGGCTTGTCATGGATGATCAATACTCCCTTCCATTTCTCCCTGTTGTCCTCCTAGCAGCATCATGGTGAGTTTTACAATCTGCTCTACAGATGCTCTTTGGTTGTTATTTATCAAAATTTTCTTCAGATCTGTTGAATAATGACACATTAAGTTTACAAAACTGTGATTTTAAATGTGTTACATTCTCTCTGAGGAGCTCATTGGAAAAGTAATCAGCAGCTCTGAATGGGTTCCTTGGCAGTCCAGGTACTTATGCTTTCATTTTTAGCTTCCTCTTTTGAGTTCCTGGAGATTTCTCCTATGTGCATTTACACTTAATTGTGGTCTCAGTAAGATATGTATCACATTTCCTCCACCAGCCCAGATAGGAAGTGAAAGAGAAACAGGGAGACAGACACAGAGAGACACAGAGATGGAGGGACAGAGAAAGACAGACAGACAGAGACAGAGAGAGTGAGTGTGGGCAGGGAGCCTATGATTCTGCACATATGAATCCTCTCTCAAGTAATCTGTCTATAAAATTAAGAAATTGAGCTTGATTTTTTTCCTCTTACCGGGCCCCCCACACCAGTCCCATGTAATTTGCTTAGGGGAATGTTAGAAATTCAAAACCCAGATCCTCTCCCCAGAGCTGTCTTTACCCAGGCCCTAGGAGACTCACTGGCCCACTCCAACTAGAGATATACTCAAGCAGTCAGTTTTTGGCCATATCCCTGCTTTGTCTTCCGGTAGTAATCTACTTTCCATCACCATCATTTCCTTAAGTTTCTTGCATCAGACACTCTGCTCCAGAGTGTGAGGCTGGGTAGAGTTAATAATAAGAGAGAGAGAGTAGTGAATGCATTCTCCTATAATTTTCCTGGTCAGTGCCTACTTAATTTGTGGATGCCAACACTTCTCTCTTTGAACAGCCCTGCTGGCCTCCCATGACCTAGGCCGGATGACTGTGCTTCTGTGCTCCTCTCCACACTGTCTCACTTGAGTAAGAAATTCCAGGGGTCTCTTCAGCAAACTCACACAGCTGTGTGACCACACTGCTCACAGAAAACCCCAAGGAGGTATCCAACTAAATTTTTCACTTCCTATACACCATAGCTCGTCACTCAGCCTCCCTGCCATTAGGATGAACGGACTCTGTTTGGAGAATCCTCTTCACCCTGGATGTGCACATCCAATGACCCACCAGCTCCCTGGCAGTAAATCCAACTCTTCTTTGCTATTTTCAGTGCTAATCTCCCTTCTCCATTGCAAGTCTTTTCTTCAGTGGTCTCCACACAAATCTCAAGTCTCGCCTTGAACAATGTCTTCCTTCCCATCTTTCACAAGTGTTAGATTAACCCGTGTTTTAACACGTAGTTTTAGTTGTTCTCTACCTGGTTACTTTGCCTCTGTTCTTTTTCTCCACTCCATTTTTTCCCCCTATGAATTTCTACTCCTCTCTTGAAAAAGGTTCAGCTAACTCGTATTCTTCCACAGGAGAGTTAGTTTAGCGGCACCATTGTTTCTGCCATGAAAGCACAGTCCTGAGTTCAATCTCTGCTAACAAAAAAAAAGGAAATAAAAATAGAAACATTATTATATCATTCTTCTGTTTCCCTAGGACAGCATCTACTTTCTATGCAGCTGCATTTTATTTTACCTAGCTTGCATTCCTTCTAAGGTTTCATCTTTGAATGGGTTTTCTGGTTTCAAAAAGAGAAAACACAAAACAAATTATTTATTCATATCTGTCATTCCTGATTTTAGTATTTTTATTTATTATTTGGGAAATGGACCATCATTTATCTAAAAGAAATATGAATAACCACTAGCTAAAGGTTATTTCAACAGGTTACTCTTTGGTAAATAAAGAAACACATCGATAGAATAAGATAGGGTTTTATGACTACTATATTGAGAAAGATTAAAATATTTTTCATAGTTCTGCAACCAAAATATCTTTTTGTGTATGAGTAAATAATATTATTCTCATTGTGAATAAAAATATGTATTTATCAGAATTCTTCAAAGATTTATCATTTTCCACTACATATGGTAGCATATGCCTGTAATCTCAGATACTGAGAGGCTGAGACAGGAAGATTTCTGCAACTTCTGCTCCAGAATATGAGGCCCCCATAGAGTTAATAAGAAGAGAGAGAGACAAATAGTGAGTTCAAGGCCAGTCTGAACAATATGAGAGTCTTTTAAAAAGCATTTATTGTCTTATTGTCTTTTTGTCATCATATTTTCAGGAATTTCTCCTAAGAAAATATTTAAAGGTAGGCAGAAATATACAGCTAGAGGAATAATTCTCAAAGTTATATTTTTATGGGAGAGAGACAGAAAAGGACTTTTAAAGAAATGAATTTTTAATATGAAGTAGTTGTTTAGGATGAAAATCATATACTGGAAGACTTAAGTGGAAAGGCATTCACAACATGTCCATTTTAAAGAATGAGTTACATTTCAGGAAAAGAAGCATGTGTACATGAGTGTCCATGTGTATGAACGTACGTGTGCATGTGTGTTTGTGTGTATGAATGTATGTGTGCACGTGTATTTGTGTGTGTGTGTGAATGTACGTGTGTGTGTTTGTGTGTGTGTTGCCTAAGAAAATCTGACTTGTCATCTTTTGCTCTGAATTGCATTATCTTGTTGTCTACCTCTGTTATCTTTATTTTCTAATTTATCTTCAACACTTACTATTTTTATTCTTTTAAGGACAGGAAAATATTGTTCACTTTCAAAAAGTTTGGTCTCCCTCCCAAAGCAGATGATGACAGAGAAGCAGGAAGAGCCTGAGGAAAAGTTCACCCTGCTCTTTTCAGTTTTCTGTTTTTTATTGCTTTTAGATGAAAGCTCCTAATTAGCACATTACATTTTTGGTGTCTAATGACTGTCCCACGATGGCCAAAATAGAGCTATTTGGGTTACTGGTTATTCACTAAGGAAATATAAAACTACATTTATCACTTAAATAAGAGGTACTGAGCCTCTGGTTATTTTAGGTTTTCACTGTGCTTAACTTTAGTTCTTTTCAATATTTTAAAAATACCTTCACCAATGAGTACAAAAACTGGGTATGTATTCATACAAAACATTCAGTTTTTAGCAGTTACAATAAGAATTCAAGTGTCAAAGTGAAAAAAATGCTAGCTAAAGTCTGAAAGTTAATGTGAGGGCTTTTTCAAAGTTAACCAAAGACTCAGGCAAAACACAAGCACAAGACAAACCACTGAAGTGTTGATAACAGCAAGTTGAAAATAGGCCTTAACATTTGCAAAGTAAGATGCAAACTAAATTGGTGACATCACCTTAGTGTCCAAGCAAGAAGGAACAAAACATAGAATTTCCAAGCATAATAATTGCATTGGTTTTTCATTTTAACAGATAATAGTCATTTCCCTAAATCAAGAAGAAATAGATAAACAGAAGGAACGGTATGTTGAAGGCACCCAGAAATGCCCTGCCGGGGAGCACCACCCTCATCACCTCGATGCTCACTCTTCTACACGATCTTCTGTTCCAGATTGACTGGGAGAACATCGCTTGTATTATTGGTGTGACAGCAGTATCTCATAAGCTTTACTTCGTTAAAAAGTAAGTCATCCATTTAGTTCACATTCTCCCCTTATGTGGAAGCTAAAGTTAAAGGTAGAATATGATTACTAGAGACTGGGAAGATGAAGGGGGCGGGGCAGGATAAAGGATTGGATTTGATTATGGTGCTCCCCTATACAGAAATGTCACATTGAGCTTCTTTAACATAAACAATGAATGTGTTAATAAAGAGGAAGATAACTCGTGGATTATTATTTTGTAATAAAACTGTGATTGCTGCAGAATTTTACATAGAAAAATCTGACAAAAATTTGTTTTATGTTGGATTTTTTCACCTGGAAATTTAGACTTATAGAATAATTATAATATTGTATAAAGAAATTATTTCATCTAAATTCCTCAAAAGTTAACATTTAAGGTTATAATTTTCAGACATTCTTTCTGTCTTCTGTTTTGTACTGTTATAATGCCATACTTGAAAGCTGGCAATTTATAATGAAGTGGATTTCCCTCTGATACTCCTAGACACTGGGAAATCCAAGGTCAAATCTTAGTATCTACCAGAGATCTTTTTGCTGTGTCACCCTATGGTGAAAAGCAGAAAGGTGAAGAGGCAGATGAGGACTGACCAATCCTTTTAAATGGTATTAACGCTACATCTATTTGTTTTTTGTCATTATAACAGAATGCCTCAGGCGGGGTAACTTATGAAGAAAATAAGTTTATTTGGTTCAGAGTTATGGAAGTGTGGAAACTATGAAAGCCAAGACTGAGTGGCTTCACCTGAAAGGATCCATCACCACTTCTAGGTGGGGGGGGGTGGAAAAGTGGGCCCAAGAGGTGCCTGCCAAACAGGCCAAACACAAGGGCCAAAGTGTGTTCTCGGAAGCACAAACCCACCCCTTCAAGCAAGGCATAAACCAGCTCCGTGACCTACTTACTTGGTAGTTTCCATCTCCCAACACTATCCTATAAAATTGTAAATGCATTTTGAGAAAAGACGAACCATACTCAAACCCTAGGCCCAACTGTAAGGGCAGAGCCCTCACGTCCCCATGTCCCAGTGCTGCCAAAACAGCAACCAGATTTTAGCACACCTGGGAAGGGACAACCATCGGAACCATCACATTCCTTTCCCTACCCTGATGAGTAAACAGCTCCTGGTTTTCTTCTGTCTTGATCACTCTGTTAGTTTTCCATCCTACACATGCCTTTCCATTCTTTACACAGGGTGGCTGAGACTCCTCAGGACCCTCGTGGTGTGTGTGTTTTAGTCACTTTCATAGACACTGGGACAAAGTTCCCCATATCTGCAACCTGACAGAGGAGAGGTCTGTTTGGACTGGCGTTTCAGAAGTCCTCCACTCTCCACTCTCGTCCTCCACTGGCTCCAGGTGGCAGCGATGTGCTGGAGGCTTGGCAGAGAAGAGCTGCTGACCTACCCTGTGGAGTCAGGGAGGAGAAAATGACCCTTCCAGGCCACATCCCAGGGACTCACTCTTCAGCCCAGACCCTGCCTCCAAGCAGAAGGCCATCTACAGGGCCCTATAATCCGGTCACCTTCCCAAATCCCCACATGTGAGTGCATGAAGCTCTTGGGGATATCCACACATAAACCCCACAAGACACTTCCTTTCTCATTATAAATCCTACCTGCAGTGAAAACAAGCCATTAGTGTGGCTGTTTCCCCTACCAGATAGCTTAGACGACTGCTCTTAAGGGCCTCCTTCCATGAAGTCCTAAGACACAGACACCAACACAACAGAGCTCTTGGCCACTTGATGAGAGTGGCCCTTCCACCATTTTCTTCCTCGTTTTTCATTTGAGATCTCCACAGAATTGTCCATCCTTCTACCAGAATTTTGGTTAGGCCAATCTAAGTCATCTCCAAAGAATAGTCCCTCCCAAGCATTCACCAAAATCACTAACCCTTTGTTCATGACAGCACAGGCTATTTCCATCACACACTTCAAAATTGCTTCCGGTTCCAAAGCCACTCCCATGGTTTTTTAGGGATTTGTTAGAGCAATGGCCTCACTCTTCTGACCCCAGTCCACTTTGTGCTGTTACAAAGATGCAGCGATTTAAACAGAGCAGAAGTTTACTTTCACACTGATCTGGAGGTGACAGTATCTGGCAAGGGCTTTCTTGTCTCTGTGTCATATGGTGAGGCCTTGACTACAGCGAGACCAAGGGAGGACAAATCTGCCCTGAGCGACAGCATTCACCCTACCCATGAGGCAGAGCCTTGCGACTGGCTATTCCCCAAAACCCTATTTTCAATCTCACCACAATGGAGCTGAATTTCAACATGAGTTTTTCAGGGATAATGCCTTTAAACATTTAAGCACAGTTTTCTAAAACAAAGGACATTCTCTTACATAAACTCAGTAAAATCAGGAAATTAGCATCGATATAATGCTTTTCGTGAGGCATAGACTTTATTCAAATTTCTCTAGTTGTCCCTTTAATGCCCTTAGAGAGCGGGAATGTTCTTTTCTTCTTCCTAACCCAATCAAGAATCTCACATTGCATTAATGAATTGGGGAAGAGCCAAATCACAGTGGACATTAAGATATAGGTCTGAGGTACTACAGGAGACATAAAAATAGGAAAGAAACAAGGAAAATTAGGCTTTTTAAAAAACTTGCAACTTTAGGATGCAACTGAAATTACCCAAGATTGTCCAAATCTATGTCCTTATCCATATCCCTAGATTTGCTTAATTTTTTTATCTTCCAGACTCATTAAAGATACTGAGAGGAAATAAATTAACCTAGTTAATAGGGTAAAGGGTAGAAATCATTGCCTAATTAATATGAAGAAACAGATTCAGTGGGTTCCCAGAATGATTTTAGGCAAAGTATCTTAGATACTTTCAAGAACACACACATGTATCCCCAAACCCTGACAGCCTCTCTGTCAAAGGCCAGCAGCCTCTTTCATCTGAATGTGTTCTTCTTCAATGTACCTAATAAAACCCGTCTATGCTGCTCACTGACAGGTTCTGCAGTTTCTTTTTCTATGATGAGAATTAAGAACCTTCTTAGGGGACCATGTTTTGATCCTATATTCCTGTTTTGAAGTTTTGAACCTCATCTAGTATCTGATTATTAAGAAGCTTTTACTTAATTTTATGAGAAGAGAAGATATTGAATGTTTCAAGGGGGAGCAAGAATCTCATAGAGTGTGTGTGTGTGTGTGTGTGTGTGTGTGTGTGTGTGTGTGTGCATGCTCACACATGCATGCACATTTGTTTTCTTTTTTTAAGTGGTATTTTTTTTTGTTTACATTAAAGAAAATGGTGGGAGGAAGGCTCGTTAATGGAAAGTGAGAGACAGGAGGGCAACGAAGAGGCTCTGGGTAGAGAAGGCTGAGCAGAAGAGTTGAATCAAAACCATATGTTCAAAGATAACCGCTGCCTCTACATCCCATGGTAGCAATACAATCATTCTCAGAGTGCCATCAGAACTTCCCTTACTCCTGGGAAAATTTACTTGGAAACAAATTAGAAATTTTTTTGCCTTCAAGCTATCTTTTCAAAGAGATGTCTTGAACCTATTATCTGCTGCTTACTTCTCTAACAAAGAGAAGAGCTTTATTTTATACCCGTCTCTCCCATTCCTAAATCCCTTTATACACTATCACAACCTCATTATCAAATAAAGACGGGTCTTGAATGTCAGCTCAAAATATCTTCACTTTATCTAAAAGTTTGCAGAAAGGTTTAGACCTTTTCTATTTTCTTGCATTGATTTCAAATAATCATCTTTTTACTTATTTATAGTGCCAAGCTTCTGTCACTATATAGAATAATCAGTAACTTTAAAAGTAACAAATCAAAGCATAGACACCATGTTTGGTTTTATAATCCCATGAAGCCTAAAGAACCTACCTTAGCATAATATATCCATCAATTAAAACTGGATGTCTCCCTGTCAACATCAGGCGCAGTGCACTGTGGTCATGTGCATAGGAACTTCTAGTCCCTGGGTGAAAATTTGAATTCTCATTCTATGAGTCTGACATGAGGGCCAAGATTCTGCATTTTAATTTCTGCTTGGGCATCTGTAGTGCTATTTCTCAGGCAAGACTTGGAATAATAAGAATGAAGAAATCACTGATTGACTATCAAATGGTGCTAGATTCTTTTTTTGAAGAAGGCAGTAGAGTGGGAAAGCCAGCTGGAAAGGATACAACAGTAGTATAAGAATCCAAGATCTGCCTTTTCCATGAATGAGCTGGATATCTCAGGGCACAGCCTGTGACCACAGTGAGCCTCATTCTCCCTAACGCTTCCATCCACAATAGAATGATAATATATTTCCTGGTATATAAAGTGTGCATAAAGTAAGCACTTAGCAAAATTCCAGTCTTCATGAATAAACATGCTATAGCTGGCTTCATTGTAGTAAATGTATTTATTTTAAAATGTTAAATGTTTTCCTGCTGTGAGTGTATCCCAGATAATCACCATCTGGCTATAAAGAAAATGAAAAACTAAATTACTTCCAGGAGAAAGTGACCTCTTCTCTTTTTAAAGTTACAGACTGAATGAAGCAGTAAAAAAAAAAAAAAAAAAAAAGTGGCCCTGGAACCACGAATTGGGGGATTAAAATATTTCTCCCATATGTGGAAATGGATACTCTACTTTTCTGCCTCAGGCATGGCTTTTAGCAAGATACACTCCTTTGAATTTGGAATGAAGCAGTTTTTCATTTCATTTCAATATCTGGCTCTCAACTGATAGGGGGAGAAGAATCCAGGGTGGCTTCTTGGGAGCTCAGGTTTGCTGTAGCTGCCGAATCACCCAAGAAATAAACGGGGCCCAGCTGGAACCTCCAAAGCCAAAATGATGCACGTGGCATAACTTATTATTTCTTGATGATCTATAGGTCTTATACAGAAGGCATGAAATGCTAAAAAGAGAAGAGAGAGGAAGAGAGGTAGAGAGAGAGGGAGAGACAGAGACAGAGAGAGAGAGAGAGAGTGCACGGTCATCTGTCTCAGCCAGGGCCTGTGGTGAGCGCTCTCCCCCTAATCTTCGGGGTCACCTTCTGCCAGCTGCCTGCGTTCTGCTACTTTGATCACTTTCTCCAGCAGCTGTGAGTGATTCTTTTTGCCAGCTCGCTCCCCTGAGCTGGCTAACTGTTCTCATGCCAGGCAGGGCTGCAGGGCGTCTGTCCCCTCAGAAAGGCGGCCCCTGTCATCCGACAGCACCACTCCCAGGACAGACAGCTCTCTCCTCCTGGTCCCAGCGTCAGGCTCAAGAGCCTGACAGCTCCACCAGACTCCACCAGCTGAAGCCTCTCTTCTCTGCTACAGATAAAAGTGCCGAGCTTATCAGTTAAGATGGAGTAAGGAGCGCACAGCAAGCTGGGAAAGATTTGCCATTTTCTAGGAGAAGCCATTTCCTGGCATGCTGGTGGCTCTCTGTATAAGGCATGGTTCATGGCCGGGTCCTCGCCGCCATTAGCACAACAACCAATTTCAGTGTCTGTCTTCTCCTGTTGCCTGCTCACTTTCTCTTGTCTGATTTATTTTCTTCTTTAGAAGACAGGTAGAAAGATATGTCTACCTCAACACTGTCTAGAGCTACCTAACATTTCTGTTGGTAACACACACACACACACACACACCCCTACCTCAGAGCATATTACTACATTTCTTTAGGTACATCTATCTTTCCTTTGTTCATTCCTATTATATTCCATCCATGTAGCCTGAAACAATTTCTTAGAGCTAGCCAAGGGCATCACTAAATGCAGTCCAACAATGAATAAACTACAGCCACAGGAGTTGGACTGACTTCCACTGAGCTGAACAGAAGCTCTACGGTTTCTATCTGAGGTGCGCTTATATTTCACAGCTACCTCTCTGTTCGAGCTGGATTTAAACTGCCTGATCTAAGGCCTCCAAAGACGATCACATGCCCTGGTTGACAGCCGCGCCCTCTGAGCCACACCGCCCGCTCTAGGACACCTTCTAGTATGATGGGCATTTATAGCAGGTCTGTTCACAGAGCTACTGGGACGTTCCTCCTCTGAGACCTTACAGCCAGTGGGTTCTACTTTACTGGTCCCGGTGTCAGACTCAATAGCCTGACAGTCTCTCAGCAGAAATTACAAATCACAGGAAGTAGGACATGAGTAGCTCACTCAACTTATTTAATATGTCAACTAAACACGCTACAAAACAACAGTTGTTTTTGTTAATAATAATTTTTAAAAAACTGAGGATGTCATGCTTTTTTGTCTTCCTTTTGGCAGGACAACAGACTGTCAAACTTTACTTTCCCAAGTAAACCATTTTAAAGCATTCCCCTTACCAACATACCTGTTTATAAGATGAAGAATACTTCATTTCTAAGTAGTAAAGTAATAATTATTTTATTTCTTATCAATAACAACAATAAAATGGTCCCACGGACCAGGGTGAGTGCATCTTGAGTTCTTCATCTGCTCTCTTCCACCAAAGCAGAAGCCGTGTGTGGCCTGACTCCCCTCTCCCCCATCCCAGGGGAAGCTAAGTCCGAGGCTTTTAAATGACCGGACATCTTCAGGGGACCAATGAAGCAGCTGCTGGTCACCCAAGCTCCAACCAGTGCTCATCAAATCTGCAATGAAATCCAATTTGCCAGAATCAGTATCCAAAATAATTCATCAAATGTGTGCAGCAAAGAAATCTCATACAGTTAGCCAGGAGAAAGGGTGAGTCCCACCCCTTGTAAAAAAATACGCCTCACCTGGGAGGAGTCACGCATGACAATGGGTCAGGAAGGGACTGCAAGCTTAGTGGAGGTTGGAGGAAGCTGTGCAGTCAGGAACGTGTTCCACTCGGTTCAGGATAATTCGGACCATGCCCTGGGGGTGAGGACCCAGCAGAGACCAAGGCAGCCCCACACATGCCAAGGAGGAAACCAGAAAATACCAAGGCCTGGGGCGTATCTTAGAAGGATGCTAAGGACCCAAGATGTATGTCTGGAAGAAGCCAAATACCAGGAGACAAACTGTCCTGTCCCCAAATGTCTGAAGAGCTGTCATGCGAGAAAACAATTGAAAATAAGGAAAATGGATTTTTGCTACAGAGAGAAAGAAAAAAAAAGGCTTAACTGTCAGAGCCGTGCCTGCTCCAACACCCCAGGTTCTGCCCACCAAAAAACAAACAAACAAACAAAAAACATAAAGAAAAACAGATTAGTTTTCCTGCAGTCATGAACTCACTGTGCTGGGATGTATTCAAAGAAAACACAAGTAAAGGACTCTGGAAAGGAGCTGTCCGTACTGAGGAGTTAGGCCTGAGAGTGTAACAAGGAGAAAGCAGATAGAGCAGATAAAGATCCCGAGGGTGACCTTGCCCTTCACCCCTAGACCACCTCGGTTATAAACACTCTCAGTGTTTCACCCTCACCTCTGATTACTATATGATATGATATTACTATATGATATGATATCACTATATGATATGATATGATATTACTAAATGATATGACTATCATTTATTAGATCTAATCCATGATAATGGCACCGTGAAATATCGAAATAGGTTTAATTACTATCCTCCTTATACATCCGGGGAAACTACCTTTCAGCTCTTACCTGTAATTCACTCAACCCACCCAGCTAACGACAGTAGCTGTAATTCTAACCCAGATCTGCCCGGTGCTCATAGACCACAAGCTACATGGCCTGACAGCAGCTACAAGTCATTATCTTCAAAGTCTGCTCCTCCTCGTGCCCTACCCGTCTTTGTTCCATTATCAAGACCTACGCTTAGAAATATATACAGATTCTGTGGAATGACGTTGGAGATCAGCTTCACCAAACTGAAACTGCTTTTCCCAGATTTGCTATTTAAATATATTTACAAGTTTCCTCGTTGGTGAATTTGTACACGGTCTGGGCCTCAGTGCCTGCGGAGATGGTGCGGTGAAGTCCCCGGCCTGCACGTCCTCACCCCCGGGTATATTGGTGTATCTCTGAGCTCCATGATCGTGGATCCTCGAGTTCCAAACCTACTCCATCTTGAAACACTGTGTCTCTCACAGCGACATTTCATTCTCTAGAGTCTCCTGCATTGTGAGTCCTGCAGTCTGATCCTCACGGTCTTCTCCTGGAGAATATTTTCTATTCTCCAGCAACATTTCTTCTGTGTCCCCTCTTTCCACGAGACGGTCTTACTGTGCTCTATCCTAACCTCTCGCTGTCCTGTCCTGCAACTTCCGGCTACACGCGCCCCGCAGCACTCAACGAGGGGTCGCTCCAGCCACGCACAGCTGCTGCTCCCACGTGCAGGTTGCTGATGCAGCTGTGGAAACCGAACAACCATGAAGATCGATGCCACCGTAAAAGCGGAGGCTTGGGTCACTCTCTCAATCCACCTGCTCAGCAGTTCCTGCTCAGTGCCTTCCACCATCTCCCTGAGCCGTTTTTCTCAACTGTCACTTTTCCCCCAAGCCTCTAGAGACCATTATTCTCTTCAAGAATATAACTTGACGTCTTCTATCACATTCTGTCAACTTCCAAACTGAACCTCTCATTGTGAGTGTGGGAAATCCCCGCACTGTAGGAAAAGAAAGCTAGAAATGAGAGAAAAGAAGGAGAGAAAGAAGAATGAAGAGAAGTTCCAGCTAATTGTGATGGCCTGTGCATGTAGTTACATCTCAGAAGGCTGAGGCTGGAGGAACTCTTGAGCTTACAACTTCAACACCAGCCTGCGCCACACAGCAGATCCTGTGTCAAAACAAACAAATACAAAGCAAAACATGCATCCATTTCCTGCCGCCAGATCTGTGTACTTTCTTTTCTCCTTTGTATGACATACTTTAATCTGCTATATAAGGCCGCTCCAAGCGTGTGCGTGCGTGTACACACACACACACACACACACACACACACACACACACACACACACACACGTCTATGACGTACGTTTAGCTCTGGCTGCCCTCTTTCTGACCTGTTCTATTCAATCATGAACACACTTTCCCATGTTTCAGACCGTTTCTAGCTGTTTACTCCCCTCCCCTCACTGTTAAACACACTCAAGTCTCCCAAGGCACCACGCCCCTCCCAGTATATATAACCTCAGTGACACCTGATTAAATCCAGTAGACAAAAAAGAGCCTGGAACAGAATATAGCAACACCCACAGTAGACTGTGTTTTGCTGGGTCCGTGATTGTTGCATTACTTACATTTTGTTTATGGATATTCTCAAATTTTCTGTGATTGACATTTACTACTTTTAATAAAGCATCACTTTGATTAAAATATGATAACGCCTACAGTCAATCTAAACGTTCAACTTTCTGGGTGTATGTCAAGGTTAATGCTGTCTTGCCAGCTTCTAGCACCATCTGCTGGTGAAACTTAGGTACAACATGCAAAGAAATACAATCGGTCAAAAATTTAAAACGTCGCTGGGACGGGGGCGGGATTCAGTTCAGTAGCGGCACACCTGCCTGCCGTGGAAGCGTAAAGTCCTGAGTTCGATCCTTGTTCCTGGAAGGGAAGACACAACAAAATAAAAGTCCACTTTGTATTTATTGACTACTTTTCAATGTATAAATGCTTCTATTCTCATATAACATTAACATATTAAAATGTTACCCTTTGTTTCCATTTCGGCAGAGACAGATAATAAGTCTGAACTGTCCAATATTATGTGTCAACCAGCATCCACTTGGCGACGCGGAGGACTCGAAAACTAGCTTTTCCCCTCTGACCAGCCTGTTAGTGTAAAACATGTACCGTGTGTTTAGATTCACAGGGTAAAAAAGAAAGGAGAGGTAGATATACTATGTGATGTGCAGTAAGTAATTTTTATATTCATTATATGTAGAAATAATATTTGGGGTGGATTAGGTTGAGTGAAATTTTAATTTCACCTCTATTTTCTGCTTTTTATATATGATAGAAAATTTAAAATTGCATATACTTGTATTTCTCTTTTACAACATGCCATAGACACTATATTTTAAATAGATAGTCCTACGACCCCCCTCAAACTGTCAAAAGGAAATGACAAAAAAGGATAGATAACTCCTGAAATCCTCGTGGAAACTGAAAGCATAAAATCCTGGGTGGAATAAGATTGGAGGATTTGACTTTTGATTTCTCTATTTCTGACTTTTCATCCAAGAAAGGATTATCCTTTTGCCTAAAAAATGCATATACACATTTACTTTACTGTGGTTTTGCCTCATTTGTTTGAAAATTTATTTCCCTGTCACTTAAAAAAAAAACAAACTTCACCATGGACGCTTTTGAATATAACACAAGAGGAAATAGTGTACGAAATCTGAGTTAGCACCCACCATCAGTGACTGAAATCAGTCTTCCTGTGCCCCACAGATGTCTGGTCTCATCTGTAAACATTTAACTAACTATCTTGGACACACAAGGACCCATTGTCCCTAACTTACCAACACCCCATGTCACAACTGTACCTAGAACACTAATATAATATTCTTGTTTTTTTTTTTTTTTTTTAGACAGGGTCTTGCTTTGTAGTTAAGGTTGGCCCTGAGCTCAGCCTCCAACTCACATCACAGCAATCCTCCTGCCTCTGCCTCCCGAGTGCTGGGATTACAGGCGTGAGCCACCACGCCCGGCACTGTGGTATGTGGTACTGGTTGCTGCTGGGTGTGAGTCTCCACACCCAGTATTGTATGTGGTTGGTTGCCGGAGAATCAAACCAGGGCCTTTGCGCTTGCAAGACAGGCGCTGGAACCACTGAGCTAAATCCCCGGCCCTAACATAATGTTCTTAATAATGTCCAATACTTCTTTGGCATTTTATTGACTTTATTTTTAGTTTACTCAGACTTTTACTCATATCTGTCTCTCTCTCCTTCTCTCAGTTTTCCATAAAAGTATGTTGTGATTTGAAGAAATTGTGTTCCTTGCTTTGTAAAGTTCTGTGTTGTCTGGTTTTTGCACATTGTGACCTTGTATTGCTACTCAATGTTTTCCTCAGTACCCTGTACTTCCTATAAATTAGTTGATAGACTAGAAGTTTAGAAGTCTGGCTGCTAGCAGATATACTATGTTATTCCAATTTGGAGATAATGAAATATTTAATTCTCTTTTTTATATAAACTTCTTTATAAAAGTAATCATGCCCTTTCCCCACTTTTTAGCATTAGTTAAAATTCTTTAGAATCCTTCTGCTTTAATTCCCATAAACCTCTCATTATCTGAGGTATTTTTTTAAATGGATATGTTCAGTTACTCCCCTGATTTACCAGTTTTCAAAACAAGGTGTTGGTCCACAGTACCTGCTAAGGATGGCCAGCAAAAATTATTTTGAAGGGAGAAAAATAGAACTCATTATAAATTCACGGATTTAAATGTATTTTCTGTGATATTATGTGGTGCAGTTCTTTTTTCCATTAAAACACAAAACACTCCATCTGTGGCTGGCAGGAACCAACCTCTTCAAGATGGAGCCATATTGACAAGACCCTAAGTTGGCTCTGATAGTCTCTTTGCTAGTTACAATTTTATATCCTGTGCCTTTTGTGCATTTAATGCGCAAGTCTACAATTGAGGTATTTTTCTCTAATATTATTTAAAGACCATCATGTGAACATGAAGAATGTTCACTGCTGGTGGGTGACTAAGACGCTTACACAGCGGGTCAGAAGAAAGTGAAGGACTCAAGATCTATTGTGGCTTCTATCTCGAAGCCTCGCTACGCCGGTGGCAGGCGCCTACAGAGGGGGGACTCTGGAGAGGTGGGTGGAGAGATCAAGAGAGTGAGGTACCCATTAGTGCATTAGCAAGCTGCTGGGTCCATAAGGTGTGGGGGGCGAAGCCGGGCTGGGGGGTTCCTTGGGGGCGTGGCCGGGAAGGGTATCTCCCTGCGGCCGGAGAGATCCCACTCTTCTTCCAGCCTACACTCCACATCGCGTGCTTTGTCTCCGCTCACTTCCTCCATGCAGCTCTGCCTGGGAGCGGCTGCGTAGGAGCTGAAGCCGCTCCAGACCGTGAGCCGAAATAAACCTCTCCTCCTCTAACTTGTGGGCATCAAATGCTGTCTCAACAACGAGTGAGAGAGATATGGCCCAAGCAATAATACGGTTTCTTTGGGTTTTGCTGTTCCTTTGTACATATCAGATTCAAATAACCTAAGAATGTTCTTTGGTCAGAATGAAAATGGTCCTGGAAGAAATACTGAAATATTAGGAGTAAACAAGAAAGCGTAGTTTTTTGTAATATGTATAAATTAGTAGTAATATGAATAAATGTATGGCATTTCCCCCCTTACTGGTGGACAATTGAATTTGCTAACTTTTAATGTTTGCAGCAAAATATGTAATCCTATCAATGTCATACCAAGTACATGCAGAGGAAGTATTTAAGACAATGGTAAATGAAAAGAACACGAGAGGCAAAGTTTCTACCCCTCAGTTGAACTGGTAAAAGTAACAGACACCAGAAGGTTAAATTTTACGTATTTATAATCTAACGCCTACACAGTTGTGGGCACACATATACAGTCTTATGTATGCATCATGGTCATGAATCAAAAGATGCCGGCACAGTGAACAGATCGCTTCTCCTCAAAGCGATGTAGACGTTTAAAGCAATTTCTTTCAGTAACTCATGAAGACGTTTTATAGATATATACAAGACTATTCAAAACTTTCTAATCTAAAGCTAAGGAACCAGAAGAGATGAAACTTTTTTTCCCTTCAGTTTATTGGTACATTTTTAATACACATCACCATCACTTCAACATTGGAAACTTGTATCTATAAATGGTACATCTTGGAACTCATAAAAAGAATAATGTGTGAGAAACTCAGTCTAATCAATTTCAAAATTTATTACTGGCTGAATGTTATATAAAAGGTGGAGCACTACAAGTATTTCAGATTTGGCATTTTTTCAGATTCTGGAATTTCTCTATACATGTCATTTAGGATCTTAAGGAAGACAGCCAAGTCTAGTCACTAAATTCATTTATGTAGCATGTGTATCGTATACACATACCTGAGCATAATTTTACATGATATTTTCAATCATTTGGGGTATGAAAGAAATATTCACTTTATGTATTTATTTCCTACCTGTAATGTCATACTAGCAATCAGAAACTTTCAGGTTTTGGAGCTTTTCAAGCAACAAGTTAGAGGTAGTCAACATATAGATAATATAAAAATAGTATAATACTGGAAGAAGTGCTGAAACTTACTAATGGAACAGAAGACTCAAAAAAATCTCACATACAACCGACTTTAAAGACAAGTGCAAATACTCTTTATAACACAGCATGTTTGAAACATGGTATTAGGGTTGACTGTGGGAGAGAGAAGACTTGAATCTAAACTTCACATAAAAACTAGAGATGTATCCAGGTCTTAATTATAAAACCTTGGAAAAAATATATGGAAGAAAATATTTGTAAGAGTTCTCAGACTATGCACATCCAGGGGAAGGAAAAACCAGTAAGCAGAAACTGGCACTGTCCTTTCTGTGCTGACAAAGTCCATCACCACTTGTACGTGCTCTTAAAGCCAATGGCAGATTCACCCCCCCACACACACACACAAACACACTCATAGGTGCTCAGTACTATGTCTGAGATCTCAAGTCTAGCCGGAAGTTTGAAGGCATGAGGTTGGCAGGTCAGCAGGAAAGGCTTTGGTGACTTCAGCCAGGCACCCAGAGCACTGTTAGTGAGGGAAAAGCTCAGGAGAGCAATGGCACTAAATTATGAGAAGCAGCAGGTGCAATACTATAAACTACATAAGAGGATTGAAGAGGCAATCAGAAAATGGAAAACTATTTCTTGTTCTTGGATAGGAAGACCAACGCAGCGAAAATAGCTGTGTTTCCAAAGTTGTTATAAAGATTTAATGCAATTCCAATCAAAAGTCCAACAGTGTATCTCACAAAATTAGAAAGAACAAGCCTAAAATTAATTTGGAACCAGAAGAGACCTAGAATAGCAAAGGCAATTCTGGGCAACAAGGGCAAGGTAGGTAGTTAATCCATAACTTAAAATTATACTACAAAACTACTGTGATAAAAATAGCATGGTACAGGTAAAAGAACAGAGCTGAAGATCATTGGAACAGACTAGAAGTTGCAGAAATTCCACATATACTCAGCTATGGTATCTTTGACAAAGGAGCCAATCACCTTCACTAGAAGAAAGATAGGCTCTTTCATAAATGGTGTTGAAAAAACTGGATTTCTATGTGCTGAAAGTTGAAACCAGACCTGTATCTTTCACAATGCGCTAATCTAAAATTGAAATGGGCCAAAGATCTAAATATTAAAATGGAAATACTAAATCTGCTGGAAGACAGAATAAATAGATAGAACATTTGTGGATATAGCTGTAGGTAGTTAAAAACTTCATGACCAAAACCCAGACTGCACAGGAACTACTACAAAGAATAAATAACTGGGATCTTTTCTCATTTAAGAAGATTTTACACAACAAGAGAAACCACCAACAGAGTGAAGAGATAACCTATAGCATAGGAAAAAAAAATTACCAACTATTTATCAGATTATATTGGGGATTTAGTTCAGTGGTATCACCACCTGCCTTGCAATATCAAGTTTGTGAGTTTGATCCCCAGTACTAGCAGAAAGAAAAATGCTATTTGCCAGATAAAGAACTATTATCTAGAATATATAAAGCACAACAACAACAAAAACCAAAACAAAACAAAACCAAAAAACAAACAAAAAAACCCACCAAAATTGGGCCAAAATGTAAATACTCAAGCCAAAAATGGGCATCTTAAATGAAAAGACACTTCTCAGATGAAGATGTAGAAACAGCAAATAACTATTTGAAAACATGTCCAACATCACTGGTCATTTGCAAAATGCAAATTCAAACAATCCCGAGATTCAGCCTCTCTCCAGAAAGAACGGCTGTTATAAAAAATCAACTAATAACATGCTGGCAGGACTGTGAAGAAAAAGAAACACTTCTCCAAGGTTGGTCAGACTGTAAACTGGGGCAACTACTGTGGAAATCTGTGTGGAGATTCTTCAAAGAATGAAAACTAGAGGTTCCATTTGAACCAGCTATTCCTCTTGTGGATGTCTTCCCAAAAGAAGTAAAAGCATCAGACCACAGCCATATATGCACACCCATTTCTAGCAGCACAGTTTGTAATAGCTAAGCCTTGGAAATATCCCAAATGCTCATCAACTGATGAGTGGATAATGAAGATGTGGTGTTTTACGCAGTGGAGTACCACTACTCTGCTACAAAGGATGAGCTTCAGACATTTACAGCTAAATGGATGGAGTCTGATACCATACTCTTAGGTGAAATGAAAGACGCATGTGGCTGAGTGCTATGTTGTGTCTCTGGTGTGAGAAACTAAAAGTGGAAATAGGGACTGAATTGGGTCAGCAGGGTGCAAGTTATGAGTTTCTTGCTATTCTGGGCAAGGAGGAGAGGTCATTCCTATGGCCAAGACTGAAGGAGCATTTGACTTGGCCTAATGGGAAGGATATATTTGGAATGGTTTTCCCTGTTACAGGCAAGAATCCACAGACGACTAGATGGAGCTGTTTAAGAATGACACCTTTGAAATATTAGTAGTCCCAGGGTCTGGTTATCTACTCAAAGGTCTGCACTTTAGTGTGTTTTTTGACATTCACTTAATTTGGTAGTCTGAAACTTGTTCCCCAGATGAACTCTGGCTTTCTGGCTCGCATGCTCTGAGAAAATATCCCACAGGACAGGGCCCTCCGTAATTGTCTTTCTTCTAATCTTTGTGAATTTCTGCACGACTATTTTACGTGAAATACAGTAAAATTTCATTGCAGTTTCTATTAAATGTTACAGAAAATAAAGGAGAGAAATATGTACAGATAAGTTCTAATAATTACCCAAATTTTACATCCCATGGTTTCAAAACATATTTTATATGCTAATTTGCCTCATTTATACCACTAGGCCCTTAGTTCACAGAAAAGAAAGTTTTGTGCCAGTATCTATTTTCTTTTCCTTGTCAAGAGTCCTTTCTGTCTAAAACTAGTACTCTAATATTTTGGCAATTCTTTTAAAATAGTACATAGTATATTGACTGTTATCCTTTAGTTATTAAATTTTATTTTTCATAGACTTTAAACATTTGCTTTATTATCTACTCACATTTAAAAAATAAAATTAAAAAATAAAATTCTAATAAAATCCAATATTTAAAAAATAAAATCCTAGACAAAGACAAAAAACAAAAAAACCCAATAAGATTGAAGGTGTAACCAAGAGCATGACATAACCATAAATTCTAAATCAGGTAATTATTCTGAAGAATTGATAAAGAAAGTAGATGTGTATTCAGAATACATCAAGAAAAGTATACTAACAAAAGAGCCTGGGATTTAGCTCAAATGGTACCACACCTACCTTGGAAGCACATGGGCCCAAGTTTGATCCCTGGTACTGGGAAAAAAAAAAAAAATGTCTACTAAGGAAACAAGAGTCTACAAGAACTTTCAAAGAACATTTGATAAAGGAGGCTCAAACGAAATGCAGGTGAGAGATAAAACGCATGTTGCTTAGCACACAAGCTCGTGTGGTGGTGCTAGAAGTAGTACCGTCCAGTCGAGAACCCAGGTAAGAGCCAAGGCCTTTCACAGGAAGGCCTGGGAAGTGTCCGTGACTGCCGGGCTGAGTGTACAACACAATTCTCTTCTCAGCAACATCGTACAGGAAAGCAGGTGATCCAGACAGCAGGAGTGCTATAACTGTATGCTCGGACTGCTTCCTGCACACCTGAGTGGACCTGCACAGGATGGAAGGTGCCCTAAGGGCCTGAGCATGTTCTTGCAAAGCATGGAAGCTCAGGCCCCTCTATCCTACCCACTTCTATTGCACTCATCCTATCGCTCCTTGTCATTTGTGTTGCTTGACACACAGTGTGAGCATGGTGAGGGGAGTGGTCTTGTTGCCCATAAAAACAAGGGTGAAATTGTCTCAAAAGTCCATTTGTAGTTAGGAACAGTGCACATTACTATAACCCAAGCCACCCGGGGGGCGGAGTCCGGAGGATCAGCTTCATCAGGCTCTACCACTAAAATGTCGAGAGCGGTGGGCATGCAAGTGAGCCCTGGAGCATCTGTCAGGCATGCGTGGGGCCATGGATTGAGCCGGGCATGGGAAACTGAAGCCTAGCCTGAGGGCCCTCACATTCCAGGGGTGCATCAAATACTGCACCACAGTGCTAAGGTGTGGGGGGCTTGTCACCCTGTAGCGCTGGTTTGCTGCCCTTCTGTGTCACAGGGTCATAGCCTGTCACTGCACAAAAGCAACCGATCATATGGAGCTTCCTACACCACACTGCAGGGTGTCTCCCACTTACATAGTTTCGAATTGACTTCACGTGTTTTTGGCTTTTTTGCTTTACTGGATACTTATTCACAATCAAAGGCAGAGATCAATACACTAAATTCCTTCAGCTCTGTAACACGTACATCATCGGTGTGCCATAAGCTGGTGGTGACGATGGAGCCCACTGATTTCGTCCTTGCCAGAGAAGATTAGGCCTGACACTCTGCACCAGGGAAACTTCAGTTGTTGTAACTGAACACAGTATCTGAGTTTTAGGAGACTTGCTATTTCCACAGTCAGTGTCCACATCAGGGCTATTTCACCTAAACAAACAAGCAAAAACACGTGTGGAAAGGCGGTACATTACATAAATGACAGGTGTATGTTTCCTTGAAACCAAAGGGTCTACAAGACCTCAGGGAAGTGGCAGTTGTACTCATGGAGGGTCTATGCTTAGGACTGTCTGGTCAACTTTGAGCTTATTTCTTGCAAATGCAGCAATCACACCACCCACCACACAAGACACAGCTGCTTTCTTGGTTTACATGAGGAGTTGTCTGAGGCGTCCAGTGACTCTGCACTAGGATTGTCATGTATGTCTACAGGAAGTAGATGAAGCAGAGTTAAGAGAATACCACGCTGTGTTAAAGAAGTATTAGTGCTGTTTTGTAAAAAAGGAAAAACACTAAACAGTCCTAAAACTTCCTAAGCACTTGAATACAATAAAGACACCATGAGACGCAGTTTACCAGCTAACCAGATGACTTTATTGAGAGGAGGAAATTGGTGTTTGCCGCCAACCATCCAGGAAAACAAAACACAGACAGATACAATACTTTGGCTTGAAAATTACTCCTAACATCCATGTTGAACCTGGTATTTCAAGAAACAAATGAGACACAGGTGTAAAATACAAAGCATGAAAATGTAAGCTTGCATAGATGAACTGATATGACAGAAGTGGTGTTGAAGGAAGGCCTGAGCACGGCAGTGCACCGTGGTGACAAGGCCACCTCCACCACCCCTGACACGTGCCAGGCGCCAGCACCATGGGTCTCATCCTCCTCAAAGAGGGATGAGCAGCAACACCT
Organism: Petromus typicus; assembly: GCA_004026965.1. Lineage (NCBI taxonomy): Eukaryota > Metazoa > Chordata > Mammalia > Rodentia > Petromuridae > Petromus > Petromus typicus. The sequence continues at coordinate 84,609 of PVIR01000604.1, forward strand.
TGTGCTGTGTGAGGTGAACTGAAGAGGCTGCTTGCATCAGCCCATCCACATGGGTGTGTCCTGCGACCTCCGGGCACCTTTAAGGCATCCACAAAGCCTTCCTCACAGTTCCATCTCATCTCAATAGGCCTCTTGGTTCTCTGTCCCGAGACAGGCAACTATACGCCATCCAAGTTCTGTTCATCTCCATGAAATAGTTATTTCAAAACTGATTTTTGCCTCTGGGGCAGTTGGGATAACACCTTATTTGCTTTATAAATGTATCCATATCCTAATATCAAAAGCAGATATTTTACCAAAACATGGAAAGTACTTGCAGTGTAATCTCTTACGAGATCACTTTTTCAAATTATAAGACATATGACTTGATTACCTCAAATTTCCTGAGCAACTTGATTTATGTGAGCAAACTCATTTTTAAATCAGCACCTTTTCAAAATATGTATTGTGCTGGATGGATCCTTATGAGAAAACTCATATTACAGAAAATGCTCATTCGGAAATGCATTTTCATATGCTATGTTCCCACGGTACCATCCAGTTTATGGTGTTTGTTGAAGTGAATACTGTGTTATGTGTAAGAGGCAGGTGAAAACGATTTCCATGAGGGGCACTTGAGTTTCCTTTTATAGGCAGGGCTAAAGTTATAGCCATGCTTACTTTAGAGGCTAATTCAATCAGACATACAATAATTGTAACAACAAAAACCTTTGCACCAAATTCTATAGCCAGAAACTATTTTAGCATGTATGGTCTCAAATTCAGTGCAACAAAAATACACCCGATGGATACACTGCACTTAGTTCATTCTTGCAGCTGTTCTCTTGTCTGGTCTCAATTCTTGCTCTTTCGTGAAGGCAAAGTGACTCCGATCCCATGTGACAACTCTTCTGCTCTTTGTATCTGAACATCAACAATGAATAACAGGCGTGGACCTGCACAGGTAATTCTGCCCTGATTGGAAATGCTGAAATCTACACAGTGTTTATGCCCAATGCTACGAAATGTTACTTAAAAAGAGAAAAACAGCTTTTAGTTTCTACGAATTCTACACATAAAACTATATTAAATTGATTGAGCACATCTATTGAGAGATCTCTTGTGAACTAATTCATCTAACAAGAACATCGTACGTTTTTACTTTTATACAAATGAATGAAAGAGAATGTTTTTTAAGGCCAGTTATTTCCACAATCAACATGATTATGTACATGACTGTGTCACTGTAGTATTCAGCAGAACCTACTAAAACCACTCTGGTGTCACCCCTACCAAAGCAGAAGTTTTACTAATTTTCTGTCAAAAAACAAACCAAAAAACCAAAACATTTCACGTGAGCAAATCTCCCTCTGCAAATAAATATGCACATTTTGTTTGGTTTACTCATGTCTCCATGAATGGTGAGAATTTTGCCACACAAAGGTCCTGGTGGAATTCTTTAAACAGTCTGAACGTCACTCTGCACAACAGAACCTCTGGAAATGTCTCCCACATGGTTGCCACAGAAAGGACAGTACACTTGCAGCTACTCCTAGAGGGAACACCTGGTACCAAGGACCTGCTCAGAAAACCCTCTCCGCTTCCCCAGTCCTTTGGGTTGTGCCTCTGCACTTCAGGAGACTGATGGAGTGTGGGTGTGTACCAGCACCACAACTCAGCCCCAGCACTGTGGGAGAACAGTACAGAGCGCCAGGTGACTGACATGCCTGGGGTCATCTGCGAGCTTCAGACTGTAGAGGAGGCCCAGCTGCTGCTCACAGAGAAGGCGCAACAGCCTTGGTCGGAGTCCAGCTCAGTTAAGGCGACACTGTTCCCACAGACACAGCCTGGGGGAAGTGTGGGGCTCATCGGAGAAATGACTCTGCGGTGCTGGTGTTTCCTTGGCTCATCTTCGCCATCTTGACTTCTCTAGAATTAAACATCTTAGCAGTTCTGCTCAGAGTTGTCAAATACCAGGACCAACGAGCGCCTCTGGTTCTCCCTGTTAGCAGCTGGACATGCCCCACTTCTTCAACAAGATTCCGGATGATGTGGTCCTGCAGTGATAACAGGAGCCTAATGTCTGCCTCTCTCAGCCCGTATTACCTCACGATGTGCAGGAAGAAAAGTTTTCTAACAACAGCAGCACAAACAGGTATGGCTTTTAAGACTCCCGGGCACCAAGAGACACAAGGTGATAATGGGACCATTTGAGAGTCACTTCTCTGACTATGAGCAGTAAGTAAAGGACATAGCGTGGACTTTTAAAAAGTCTAACGAGCCTATGCTACCATGACATGGCTCACTATGTACACTGAAATCCACCTGAACTGTGCTCCTTTTCAACTTTAATGCTTCCTTTGCAGACACTACCTTCCCAAATGGGAATGGCCTCTGACAGGAAGCTCTGTTTATTCTGTTCTCCGTTTTTCCAGGTCTCACTCCTGCATTACGTGGAAGATCTCAGCCATCACCACAGTCATCTTCTCGGCTTTTCCCTACGTGATCTGTACGCAAAGGCAACACTTAAACATCAAGGCCCTAACATGTTACCCCTTACGTGGTAAACTGAATGCACCATAGTATAGCAGGTATTTCCAACTTGGCACAAGACAAATTTAGAAATATTTGACACAATTAGAGAAAAATAATGGTCAGTTAAAAGCTTTTTTTATACTGTCATGTTCTGATCAGGAGAGAAAGAGATGGAGAAGAGTAAGCAGCAAATGTACTCATCATCTAGTTCATTTCCAGCCCCAGGAAAGAAGAGAGGAACATAGGTCAGGTCCAGGATTTTCTAGAGTGAGCTCAATGGGAGGAAAAAAGCTCAAGGTCACACATTTCGGAAGATACTGACCCACATACAAATAGTCAGTGCCTCTCTGAAAAGGCTGCCCTTGAGCAGTGTATCTCTCCTAACTTCAATATTTTCTGTGTTCAAAATCCCAAGACTGTATATTTTATTTCCATGGTACATTAATATGCTGCTGCACACTGAAAAGTCACTTAGTATACAAAGTCAATTCTAAAAATCTCAACAATGTTTTTCAAAACATATGGAGCAGATGTCCAATCCCTTCACCAAATAACGATGTTTAACGGTGGCTTGAACAGAGTCAGGTTTCGCTTTTGAGTCAGAGCACCGAATGTGACCCTTCGTCGGCCTCTCTTCTCAGGCCAAGGTTTGCGGGGCATGAGGGAGGCCGCGCGGGTCAGGACACCGCACGGGAAGGCTCCCCAGCACGCTGTGTTCACTCGGCAGTACTGGCGTTAATGGGCCTGGACTGCAGAGACAGAAGCTTACAACACAAAGGTTTGCCAAGGCCAAAGTATTTGTTTATATGACAACATTAAAGTATAATACATTATGGGCCTAAAGATTAAAATGCGTGTGTTCTGAAATCAGGAACAGAAACAAAATACACGTTCCCACATTTATATAAAAATGACAAAGTAAAAAGCGAAGAACACAGTGAAGCGTGTCTGGCAGTTCATTAAAATACAGTTGTTAATATTCCTATCATCTCAAAGATAATATTTATATTATCTGAATGAAAAGAGTGAGGATATAACAGGGAGAATTAACTTCTATCTCTTTATTCACATGTAAATAATTACTAATGCTCTTAAAAAAGTGTGCGTTTCAAAAAAATAAAATAAAATATTTTAAAATTTGTATCTTTTAAAAACCTAAGAAAAGTAACAAATTCTCAATGCTGATGTATTGGCATCACGAGAGAAACCCTACTTCTGGCCACTCACCAGGGCAGCTGGAACACTAGGACTCTGGTACAGTTTAGCGCTCTGGCACTTTCTGACTGAAGTATGTCAAGTTAATACTTCACAATAATAAATATGATTGAATGAAATACATGAAAAGTAAAAAATTCAGAATTTTTAAAGTAAAACTGATCACCGCATGAGATAGAAAAATAAACATTTATAAAATAAAAATATGGCAAATGATGATGCTCATTTGCCTAAATTGATATAAAATAAAATTGATATAAAATAAAGACAACTGTATTTTTTCTTTAAAGTTACCATTAAAAAACTTTAAAAATGAAAATTACAGGGCAGATAAAGAAAAATATAGCATTACTCTGAGTCAACAGACTCACAATTATTAAAAGCACTATCTGTAACTGGCATAAGGTGGGACTCTCATTTATTTTCACTTCCTTAAATGAAGGCTTTGTCATATTCATTTCATCATAACTGTTAAAGTGCTATTCTTCCTTTCTGCATTTTTCCACAGTGACTGCATCCCTTCGGCTTTGTTATCACTTGCCCAGAATTTCACTCTCAGCTGTTACACAGTACTCGAGTTGAAACTAAACTCAAGGGGTTCTCACAGTGAGATCCCAATGCATTGTGAAACTGTTTTGAACAGTTTCCTGAATACTCCCCAACTTTAAAGTCATTCTGGACAGATGCAGCAAACAGAAGGCAGCTGCAGTAGGAGGATGGAGAACAAACATCTTTCTCTCTAGCGATCTGCATATCTCTCTCCTAAACACCATAGTGGAATTTCAAAATGTCAGATCTGTATGAGGAAAAAGAACAGCAAATAAAACTGAAGGAACATGGAACACACATCTTGACTGCTGATTGCCATTCATGTTAACTAAGGAGTATGGGCACACAGACAGTTCCAAGAATCAGCAGCTAGACACAAGTCTGCGTTTCTTGAAATAGGGCTTCCAGTGCGAGCAAACACAAGGTCGGGCAGTCACATGGCCCACAGCTCTTCCTGTGCTGGACTGAGGAGACACTGCCCACTAACAGACACCCAAAATCAAACACTCAGTTTAATTCCACAAAAAAGGATGTCAACAAATACTCATATGACCTTTAAGCAAGAGAGAAACTTTTTTTTATCTACAGCTAGATAAATCAACTGTATCTTCACTTACACAGCCATATTCTCTTGGCTCTACATGTAAATATAAAACAAGAGATAAAAAGTTTTTCAGTTTTCCTTTGACATTTTTTCATTGACTAAGGCATGGTCCACTGACCAGGGTCTACACAAAGCCTAGCTACTGACAAAGCAATTCCACGGTGTTGTAAGGAATGGCTGGTATCTAGGCCCATTTTCCTGAGGACATATAAGGATATGCAACCACTGCAGTCCATGTATTCAGGGTAAGATACTTCAGCTGCTCTAGATTTCTTTAAAATACTTATTGGTTGCAACTTTCTTCTATTCCTGAAAAGAATAAAAGACAAAGATCTTTTCTTTCAAAATAATACATATACCAGTGCACTGAAAGACCTATTTCTTACATATATATATACATATATATATATATATATACATATATATATATATATATATATTTTTTTACTGTTTTGGGCCCAAATGTTACATTTTACTTTGATTATTTATCTCCATAGAATTTAATTGCTAAGTAAATTGAGTCCAGATACCCATACTCCATAGCTAATAAAATGGCATCTGACAGAGCAGGTCTGGGATACTATATTCTAAGAAGTAAGAGTCGCACAGAGGGGGCCAACATTCAGAAACCGCAATTTCTTATACTGCCCAAGTGATCAGAACAGCCAAAACACTGAAACAAAATGAAGTTATTTATAGTGAGAAAAACACTGGAAAATAAGTCCCAGGAATGCAAACACAGGAGAAAAATGTAGAATGCATTCTGTATCATCCAGTAATGTTTGCTACAATGAGTCCTTTGAAGGTAGATTTCCAAATTTTTACTGCTTGTAATTGAAGCCTAGAGGGGAGAGAAAAAGGAAAACAATTAAGGAAAAGAATCTCTGAAACTCAGACTTTTTTCTTCCTTGCTCAGGCGAGATAATTTATCTTCATTGCTGTGTTTTATGCATTAAATATAGGTTGGAGACAGTAAGACATCCCTCCAGAGTAGGGACTGAACTCACAACCTCTCACTTGCAAGGCAGGTGGCAGCACAACCGAGCTACATCCGTGCCAGGAATGGATAATTTGATAAAGCAATTTTCAGTTAAATCCTGGATGGTAAAAATTCCAGCAACTGATGGAAAATACGATGAATGAAGAGTTTTGATAATGACATTATAATGTCCAACTAACTTCATCTTTTAAATATCTTTCAACTTATTGTCAACACTGGATGAATGTCAGAAACAGAGCATGGGAAGTTTTCAAAACATTCAAATCTCACATCCCTAACCTAGACATTCTAATGGAAGCAGCAGGAATTAGCATCTATGTGATGGCATTGTTTTCTGGAAAGTTAAAGCACAATTTAAAGAAACTATTTCAACTTAAAGTTGCTTTTATAGTTTGTGTTTTTGTATTTGAATAAAGAAAGAACAATATAATGGCCAGGCGTGATGGTGAATGCCTGGAACCCAGCACAGAAAGGCTGAGGCAGCAGGGCACAGGCCCAGCAGACCTGGGCAACTTAGCAACTTAGCGAGACCCTATCTCAAAAAGCACTGTGAAGGCCTGGCTTCCATTCCCAGCAATGGTGGATGAGGGTGGGGGACTTGATACCAATATAATGATCATTGTGAAGAAGAAGAGAACTTATTTTTCCACTCTAGTGGTCAGAAGGCAGTATCAGATTTTCCAGTGTAACATGAGGCTTACCAAAAGAGATCTGAAACTTGGTCATGTACCCTCACCTTACCTTTATGAGAGGACTCTGACTTTGAATAATGACGTGCGGTGCTGTGCTGGTTTGTAAGGTAACTGCCATCCAGATCCTCTGCTTCTGTCATGGCGGATGGTGGGGGCCTGAAGGGAAGTCAGAATTTAAAGAGACACTTAAGCCATGGTTACCACAGTTCCACTTCTTTCTGGATGGACTGCATGGTAAGAATATTTTCTGTAAAAATGAAAACCCAAAAGTCTTTTCAGTTTTCCTAGACAGCTGTATAATCCTGAATAAATTATTTTACCCTACTGCCCCTTTGATATGCAAGACTCAAACCAAAATCAGTATTTTCTTGGCACCAACTACATGTGGGCCACAGTGCAAGGAAACAAAGATGAATAAGGTATAACTGCTGCCACTGATAAGAAAGTTATTTTGTTTCAGTAGCTTTTACCAAGAAAAAGAATAAACGGAAGTACAGAAGAAAATGATAGAGTTAAGGAAAGAAGAAAACTAAAAAGGAAGAAGAGAGGGTGGCAGGCAAGTGAAGAAAAGGGAGAGATGTAAGGAAGTTTGATTCACATGGGACATCATGAGTGCATCTCCTTTATCCACCAGGTGGCAAAGGAGATCTTAGTACATTAGTAACTTCCTAGGGAGCACATCTGCAATTTTTATGCCATGAAGTATAAAAATAATTAGGAAGTTTTTAATTAGTAATTGTTTTATCATTTTAACTACTTAAAATGTTATTTTAAAACATTTCGTATTAATAAAGAAAACTTGTTTTTTTTCCAAAGGTATATTCAAATTTTGCCTTACCAGACAGGATCTGGTAAGATTAAGATTTCTCATATACATAAGCATGTGGAACATTTTGTGTGATTGAAACATATAAGGACTCTGAGGTTTACTCAGTTACATTCAGTTTGGTACAGTGGGTTTCATAATACAAAAATAAAGACACATTTCTCACCCGGTCCTTGTAAGTCTCTGCCTGAGCGTGTAATTCCTGTAGCAGGTCAAAGGAATGCAACCTCCCCTATACAGTAAGGTCTGCACTGTCGGTTCTACACAGACTGCCTGAATTAACCTTCAGCACGAGTCTGCGCAGCAGCTATCATGTACCCACTTCCGAGTGAACTAGTTTAAATCATCTGAATGATCTGCCCCACTTCCTCATTAAGTGGCACAGCTAACACTCAGGAGGGGAACAGAGTAAAACACGAGTGCTCTCAACAACTGCAGAGGGGTACAGTGTGTGTTTTCTTCTGTACCCGCTGTACACAAGGCTATGTATGTGTATTTGTGTATGTATATGTATATACATCTTCATTTCATATGCACCAATATCTTTGAAATACCACTGGAAATATTTTTATGAGACATGCTTTTATATCTTCACTCATCAGTTATTTATACAGATAATTAATGCGAACATAATAAATGGGTATGCTTCTCTATTTGCTTAAAAATATTATAAGTTACATGAAAACACTTTTTCTTTATTATTTGCTTATAAAACATCTTTAAAAAGTAGCAGAAGACTTAGTAAAATGACTTGAGACAAAATAACCTGACTCTAGAATGCAGAAATTTAGCTCTACATAGCGGGTGGCTACAGAAGTGTCTTGGGTGAGGAAGAGATCTGGTCCTTCCCGTCTTGGAAAGTATTCTTCACCGTCATTACCTGCATCAGTGATCAAAACCCTAGACTAACCACCAAGGATGAGGACGAGGGGCAACTGTAAAGACCTTGATGATGTTGCCTCAACACTAACTCATCATCAAGGACAAAGGTTCTAATGCTGTGGGACACAGCACAGGCTGTCACTAGCTCTCCAAGCTTTCCATGTGGGGACAACAAATCACTCTCCAATAGCCTCACTTCTCTGTGTCATGCTTAGTTTTTGGCTAAATAGAGAACAAATAAGTGGTTTACTGTTTCCAGGGGTTTTACGATTCTGTTGCAATTACGGTCGTTTCAAAGTTTAAGGATATTTTATAGCCAAAGCTAGAGAAACTCTTATGAAATAACAGATGACTGTATAGGTTTTTTTTTTAATTAGAACACTTGTTTCCTGTTTTCATGAGAAGATTAACATCTTCAATTTGGTGAGATACTTAAAAGACCTTCATAATTTACTTTGAAAGTCCCTTCTTCAAGAAACCTGCCTGGACTCCCAAGCCAGGGTAAGGGTCTCCCTCCTTATGCTCTCATGTACACTATGTATTTTATCCATTGCACTAAAACAAGCTTAATAGTTATTTGGATAATTGTTTGGCATACACCTTTTATAATTCAGTCTTGTGGACTGCTACCCCAGTTCTGGGCAATTACTGGGGTTCTCAATAAACATGTGACAAATGATTAAGTGGGAATCAAATGTAATTCACAGTCATAAGAGTACGGTGGAAACTAAGTAAGATTTGGAAGACTTTTAGGTTTTTATTTATTTTTCTTTTTTTTTAAAGACAGGGTCTTTATAAAACCTTACATCACCCAGGCTGGACTTGAACTTGATATTCTCCCACCTCAGCTTATTAGAGTGCTAGGGTGACAGGTGTAGGCCAAGACTCCTGTGCAGATCCTTCGTTATGTCACAAAGTCGTTTCATATTCCAGTCACATATTCTGTTGATAAGTCACAGAACAAAATAAAAAAATAAAGGCTGTTCCCCATAGACCTATATGCTGCCCACAGGAACTGCACAGTGAGCAGTCAGGGCACCAGCACCAAAGTCACAGCCATTTACTCCTGTGAAATGGAGTCTGCAGTCACTCACGGGCTGGCCCAGGGGATGGAGCCTCAGGGGCGAGGTCCAGCACGTTTAAATGCCATGCATACACCAGTGTGACCAGGAAGAAACCCAGCAAACATTTAAAGCCTGAGATTTTATTTAGGAAAACAATTTCATCTCTCCCCATCTGAAAGCACAAATTCCATGAATGCAAAATGTAAGAATTCATTCTTCTAGAAAGCACGCCCTTTCCTATACAGTCCAGCTGCTTGCTGTAAAATGGCCCTTATTTGAATTACACAGTCCAGCTGGAGACCGGAAGTAAAATTTTGAGAACCACCCTGGAAGACTTGACCTCTCCTGAAGACGGTGGCTTTCTGGAGCTCCCCATTTTACTCCGCCCAGGTATCCTCCTGCCCTTCCCGGGACCAGCTTACCTGGAGGGTCTGTCGGTCTTCCAGCGGTGAGCTTCATCGCTGTCCTGTGATTTGGGATGAGCTGATTTAGCAGTTTTTGACTATGGATAGAAAAACAAAACATATACACATAAAAAAATTTAAAACAAAAGAATGGTAAAGAAGAGGCTTAGAAAGTAAGTATACCATATCAAACTCTATAGCCCCTTTATTTTATTTTTAATCCTTTTCTAATTAAGGAAAAATCTAAGTAACTATGTGTAGTAGGAGTATCTGAGAATCCTTAACCAAAACTGTTGGAAAAAGTCCTGAATTATTAGGAGGGTAAGGGGGTACTAAGTAAATAAAATTAATGTAAAATGATATATGCACTTGTTTAAAAACTAACAACTAGGTAAACAAAAGGAGGAAACAGCAGAGCAGTATTACTTGTCTGCTTTCTGTGTATTCTATCACTTCACAGCCATCACAACTTAACAGAGACTGTGAAATGGGAATAAAGACCTAAGAGAAGAAGTTTTTGAGGGAAAAAAAAGTGTTAAAGATCAACCTTATCACAGACACACATCCTAGGCTGTTTGCTCCCAAATCTAATACACATTCTCTCCTTGAAAAGCCATTGTAAGATGAATTATTTTCTCCACCTCTCAATCCCAACCATGTTTGGCTTTTATTTCTTACCTTCCTGTAACTTCTCGTTCTTTTTACATGATACACTATTGTTTAAAAAAGATACCTTTGTCTTTCCATGTAGGTCTAAAGTGGTGCCTTGCTAATAGTCACTGACAAATACTCTCTCAAACTTAATAGACAACAATGCATATCACATATAACAAGATTGCTTTACAGTAGAGTCAGCTATAGTCACTACCCACTCTGTCAATCACTCCTCAGGACTGAAGGGAATGAGAACAGTCTAAGCCCACCACAGAGTTCTTACACTGCGACAGGCGGCCACTGCAATGACTGCCAGTGGCAGGTGTGCATCTGATAGTCTTCTGTGTGCTGGAGGGAAGAGAAAGAGGTGTACGGTAGCCACGAAGGATAATTCAAGCATAGAGAGCAAGTAAGCAGAAAGGGCAGACCACCAGACAATTCTGAAAGCACCTGGAAATACTGTGTTCTCCTGCCACATAAATACATGAAAGCTAAGACTGCTGATGATCAGAAAAGCCTTATCTTGGGTGGTCTTAAAATGAGCAGAACGAGTTTTTCAATCTAACAACAATTTTCTACAGCTATTTTTAAAAATTAAATGATTTTCATAGTAAAAAAAATATTAGATTAACATATAATAGAGGTAATTGGATAGCATAAATATACTTCTGAGTTCAAACTAAATCTCTAGTCCTCTTATTCCTAAATTTGTTTCTAATTAAAAAACAAAAGCCACGTTCTACCTTCCACTCTGCGTCATGCCTTCTGTCTGAAGACGTCTTCTCCCGCTCTTTGGCTTTCCTATAAGCTTTCTTTTCTTCAGCCATTAGAAGTCGAGCAATTTCCTAACAAGATAAGTCACTATCATTAACTGCAGACTCACAGGTAGAAAATCACTAAAATATTTTCGAAGATTATCAGTTGAGCTCACTGTCATGAACTTACCTCGTCCTGGGCTACCTGGGCCGCTCGCATATCCTCCTGGGTAGCCTGTGGGGAAGGGCCACAGAAAACAGTCCCTCACTTGCGATCCTGCGCACTTGAAAAGCATTCTGGAAAGCACACTGGTACTTGAAACTGCCGCACTAAAGTTGATAATCAGTTGGCATATATTCACCAGCCAGAGTAGGGGATCTTTTGATCAAATTCTAGAGTAGGTTCTAAAGAAAATTATCAGAAACTAATAATGCCAAGATAGGCATGTTGAGTTTCATTATGAATACTGTCTCAGTAAGTGAAAGTTAATATAAAAGTCCAGTTGTATTCACTTGGAATATGCTCCAACATCCTCAACAGAAACCTGAAACTGAACAGTCATACCATCTCCATACACATTGTTTTTCTACATAATCATCCCCACGGTAAACAGGTTCACAATGAGTCTAACGATAACGATTAACACAAGGACAATTTTACCAATGCTGTAGCCAAATGTGGAAACTGCATGCTCCTGCCTGGAACTTTCTATTTCCTATTTTGGACTCAGTTTGACTCTGGGTAGCTGGAACCACTGACAGGGAAGTCTGCTATGCTCTGCCTTTCCTCTTCATTTGTCCACTACCAGTTCATTAGCTGCTGGGGAACAATGCACATCACAGGGTCCTACAGTTGATTCAACTAACGAAAACAATGCTGGGTCACTGAACTTCTGCCTTAAATGTACTCACCAAAATTTCTTCTTCTTGCAATTTTCTGGCAATTTCGGCATCATACCGCTCCTGCTCTCTGTGGGTCACTCGTGACACGGCTTCTTTTGTCACCCTTGGTTTCATCCCTGGGAAAAAAGTCAACACAGTTAGGTGTTTTCTGTGAGAAGTTTTTGTTCCATATTTAACACTTGTTGAAAGTGCTTCCACACCAGAATTCAGTGAAACACACTTTTCCCCTCAGAGTGCAAGTGGCTGTGAGATGAGCCATAAAATGTCGAGTCACCCACTCAAACCTGCCTGGTCAAAAACCTCCCCTCTCCCAGAACTTCTCCAACAGCAGAAACTCATGCTAGGAACCATAAGTGAGGCTTTCACAAAATAGGAATTGGAAAACAAATCCCTGAAAATAAAAAGAATGTACGGAAGAGAAGGCTATGGAATCATAATTTGAAGAAGGCTAAGCTGACAAGACTGGAGATGAGAGCTTCGTCACCAGCGCAGCATCCTTATCTTACTGCAGAAAACAGAAGCTCATCACCTGTAGAGGATGCAGAGATACCCATGAGCAAACTCTGCTCTGATGCTAAACAATCTCACTTGCCTTAGATTTTTCTCACAGCTTTGATCCACTCTGTAATGCTATTAATAAATTTCAGGGAATATATAACACAGATGTTTCATAGAAAACTGATACTTAAGAGTTCTGTTCCACTGCAGACAAACATGGGGGACTGGTGGCCAATTCTGATTTTTTACTTTGGGTATCACGAAAAGCATATATTCTTTGTATAACTTTCAATTAAAGCAATGTTGTTATTTCAGAACTGTGGATATATATTTCTCTTGATTATTTTATAATTGCAATTATTCAGCAATATCAGTATATTCAGAGATAATAAATGCAGTGAACAAGACCAGCCATCTGAAGTGGTGACTTTAAGCAAATGAGCAAGAGAGGAGAAAGGAAATTTGGTTCTGATTTCTCCTCTTTCTACAGCACTCTGTCGGGCAACGATGGGCATTGGCTAGCATCATCAAGGTAAAGAACTGTAACAGTATTTGTCCCAGCCTCTAGAGAGTCTAATTTGATTGGCCCAGTGAGTCCTGGCCTTGCATGACTGTTTTAAATCAGCTGGTTCTTATTTGCAAGTAGTCCACTAGCTCAGTGCCTCGTGTTCACCAGTCATTCTACATTAAAATGGTTTCTATTAAAATAACTCACAACGGAGAAAGAAAACTAAATATAGAGATTTTATGTAATCTTGTGAAGCCTGTATTTGCAACCTTTCAACCAAGCTTTATGGTAAGTTCAAAAGCCACAAATTCAAATGTGTTGATCATTAAAAGCAAAAGGGGAAAAAAAAAAAAAGGTGAGCAACCCTGGCTTCCCTAGCTTTATGTATGAGGACCTGATTACACAGACTTCTTCCCCAGTCTTCAGTACACCTCCACCGTGTGCGAGTTGGTCTTGACCTAGGTTCTAACTGTTGGAATGGGAAGAAACAGCGGCACACTCCTAAGAGTGGCCCACATGCAAACGGATACAAGCCTCCTGGAATTTAGGGAGATCACAGATAGAGGATTTAGTATCCAGTGAGGTCAATGGATAAGACAGGCTGCTATACAATACTATAATGTACAGCTTCTTCATCAGTAAGTAAAATACAACTTTGGTTTATGCAAACAACTTTAAGAACTGTGATTCTATTTAGTTATTCTACTTTAATGCGATTCTCAAACCTATTCCAGGAGGACTGTAAACTGTATAAAGCCACTGGATATAAAATAATAGAGTCTAAGCAGTTTACCCTGAGACCATTTTAAAGCCTGCCTCGCTGCACATTTTAGACCTTTATGCTAACAAGATTTAAAAAAGAAAAAACCACAAAAGTTTGACTGCGACTCCATTCCTGGAGCCTGTGAATCAATGTTTAACTTTGCACTTCCAAAATTCATTTTAAACACACAGTGCATACCTGAAGCCAGAAAAGTGAACCTGCCACAGAGCACATTCTAAGGTCAGAGTTCCAGCCCCAGAAAGGCAGAGGTCCCTGCGATCACACCTCTCCCCGACTCCCACGGGCCTCGGGACTCTCCAAGTCTTTCTAAATGTGGACAGAACACGATTTCCCTCACAGATCGCCTCCAGATAAGAACACAATGCTTTCTTTCCTATGCGCTCATAGTTCTTGCTCACTTTGCATGGACACAGCGAGTCTCATTTGAATGTGTTTGTTTTCACAGACATCTCTTCACCTTGTCTGTTATCCCCGAGGCTTAGAGGCAAGCATGAAGTCCAAGAAAGAACACCTGTGATAGATACAGAGGATGGCTCCCTAAACTCAGTGTTAACTGTCTTCACAGCCAAGACTTTTCATTTGAGATAACATCCTAGGAAAAAACATCTCAATCAGCCCTGAGTCTGCAACCTGGAATCCAGTTCCCCAACCACAACAGGAGCACGACCAGGAACCAACAGGTCCCTCCCTGGAACTCCTTTCCCAATGAGGCACCTCCACGTGACTTTAGTAAGAGTCAAACAAAACCACGATGATGATGATCTATGCAAATACCAGACAACAGTGTCACAGCCACACGGACAATAGCGTCTGAACTGTGTTCACCATGGGCTTCCGCATTAGGCCTCAGTGAAGTGGCCCCAATGTGACAGTTCCCTCCAGTATTCATTTCATGTTTTTACAGGTACCAGCAACTCCCTGCATTGAGGTGGACAAAGGTCACACAAAGGAACTTCGAGCAACAACGGCTTTCAAACTTCAATTTCCTAAGAATCACCTCGACCTCAAACACTTGTCCAAACTGACTCAGGGATTTGCATTTTTAGAAAACAGCCCAATTGTTTCTGAAGAAAATGAACTGAGGCTCAAACTGTGCCAGAACTCTTAAATGACTGCCTACACCATCTTTCACTTTACAGATGAGAAACACAGTCAAGAAAATCCAGTACTCCCAGCTCTGTGAGCAGCCAGACAGCATTAAAGCAATGTCACCAGATCTTCTGGGTTCACTGAAGTAAAACCAGAAATTCAGGAGCTTTAGCTGGATATCAGAGATCTGTGAGGTACAGTCTTGGCAAACGAAGCAGTGTATCTGGGGTGAGCACCTGTGCTGGTACCTGGGCCTGGAAGGACCTTCCAGGTTCTCAGTGTATTTTCACAGAAAGATAAAGGCATGTTTTCCTTCTTCCTACAGGCCACTGATTAAATACTCCCCCTTTTGGAGTATTTGGCTCCAGAACTTGCTTCATGTCATGATTACAAACTGGAGCAGAAGACAGTGCTCAAGAGCTCAGTAAACGTGCTCATTTGTACGCACACACAGGACGGCGGGCGCCAGAGGGACTGTCCTGCATTACCTGCATCACGGCGCTGCTGCCGCTCCTCTCTGTCTGAGAAGGGCGGAGTCTTGGTCCTGTGTCTCCTCTCTCTGTGCTCACCCTGCCCCGGATCCCTCCCATACACTGCTCGCTTGCCATGCAAATGTTTCGGTGAAAGTTGGTCTTGATGTTGGAACCGTTTTTCCCGATTCCGAGTCCGCCGGCCACTGCCAGCCTCCCAGTCCCCAGTCTCAGCGCTCAGCAACACCTCCCCACTGATCTCGGGAAGAGGTAGTCTCCGCAGTCTCTCCCGAGAGCACTGGGGCTTTTCACACTGCTCGCTGGTGACCAGCGGAGCTTCCTGCACATGGTCCCGGCCACAGGATGACAGGGATCTTGCTGAGGGACCGAGTTCTGCCAGCTCTTCCAAGTCTTCCACAGGATCACTTGCTTTCTCCTTCCTCTGCTTTCTCCGCACAGCCTTCCCGTCACTCTGGAGGCTACAAGACCTGGAGGATCCAGAACCCAATTCCCTGGCCCTCCTTGACCTTGGCTGGTCTGAGTGGAGGCAAAAGGATGTGAAAAATAAGAAGGCAAATTAAGTTAATGCGAGAACAAACTCACTACCCACGGGAAGTCAGGGGCCCAGGTTAACATATTTTAAAATGGAGAAAACTACTTTAACATTGAATATTCAAGGAGTATTTGCTGGAATGGTCTGTGCCCAAAAGGACTGTGGGTACATATACAAAAAAGGTATAAAATTAAAATTAATTATAATAATTTAAATCTGAAAGAATTTGATCATGATCAACAGAGTACTTTATATTTGCCAATAACAAAAATTATACCTAGAATTATGCATTTGCTAAACTGACTTGAAGCAGCTACCACAATTTGATAACAGGGAAGACAAATATAGAACCATATTTTCTGTTTTTAGGGGTTTGTGTTGTCTAGTTTGATATTCGTACTCTGATATCAAGGCACAGAGTAAAAGAGAGTGAAGTGTCCTTCTATAACACTGACACCACAAGTTCCACCAAAAATCTGCAAGTAGTTTACAGAAGAAGAGAAAATTTGCTTCAAAGAAATGTCTAAATTAAAACCTGTCTCCTAACTAATCTATGAATCTATGAATACATTTAGCTTTAATGTATGGTACAATTTACATTGAATGTAATATATAAATGAAATAGGGTAATTATTCTCTGATTTAGGTCTGCGAGAGGGCATAGTGAATGAACGTCACAGGACGAACTATGGAACAGTGACCTCACTTAGGGCACGGCCAACCACACAGCTGCACGGTGGAGTCCAGTCCGCTTCCAGCCAGAGGAAACAAAAGGATGCGTATGTATAACATAGCAATAAAGATTCAAATTTTTTAAAAAAGGACTTTGTTTCAACATCAATTGCTCCATGGCTATTGGGGGTTATTTTTACAAAAATTCTCCCTAAATAGTTTTAACTGATACTAACTAGTTCTACTTCAGAGAAATGTACTGAAATAATTTTTAGAGAATTGTCACTGTGTTTTCAGACTTGAGGAGAAAAAAAACCTAGTTCATCTATTATGTAATCTTTAAAAGGAAGGCATGTCCTTTAAATCCCATTTGAATCTGTTAAAACTTCTTCTATTTGAGGACTGAGATCTGTATATTTCTTAAGACCAAGTTATCTGGCAAATATAATTAGTTCCCGCATGGCCAATATAGACATATATGTGTACATATACATGAAATATAAATACACACATATACATATCTTGCATGCATTCTTCCATGTTTGTCATTCAAAACAAGATTTTTATTTAAACAAAATATTGTATCAAACAAAAACACTGAAATAGGTATAAAATAATATTTCAGAGTTTATATATCCTTTAGCAAGTTACATTTTTTTATCTTTTAAGCATCTGTATGAAAAACATATTTTTAGAATTCCATTTTACAGACAAGAAAAAAGTCCAAAGAAATTGTAGATAACTACGAAAATTACAATGATACAGAACTTGAAAATGGTCTTACAACTTCAAAGACCATGAATTTTTAAAAAATCATGAATCCAGCCACAACACAGGGCAAGTAGTTCTGAAGGAAAAACATGGACTCACAATTGAACAATATATATCATTTCACAACTAA
This sequence comes from Petromus typicus, assembly GCA_004026965.1. Classification (NCBI taxonomy): domain Eukaryota; kingdom Metazoa; phylum Chordata; class Mammalia; order Rodentia; family Petromuridae; genus Petromus; species Petromus typicus. The sequence continues at coordinate 102,146 of PVIR01000604.1, forward strand.
TATTTTGGATAATTTCAAATTTACAGGAAATCCATAATTGATCATTTAAAAAATAATTTGTGAAAGTTTAAGTAAAATATGAGCTGACAGGATAACCATTTCTGTAATGATATACTGTGATTATAAGTAAACAAAGCAAAACCGAACTGCACATAGAAAAATATGATTACAAAGCACATCAGGTGTGTTGGGAAAGGACCACTGCAAAGGACAGGACGGCTGTGTACGTACGAGCTGGTTACAATGCGCCTCTGCGCAGTTGTTCTTAATCTAACTCAAAAGCACACACAGTAGGATCACATGTTCAGTGAGGTGTGACTCCCAACACCAGCACACTGAAGCAAGAGAGATCACAGTATCAACATATGCTGAGGTCACCACTTCTTATTCCTCAATCCTCTCAAAGAAGCATATATTCCTCCTTTTACACATTTATAAAACTAATACACATACAGTTCAAATATACATACATTTAAAAAATTCTGAGTGTACCTGAAAACCACTGAGCTTTTAACACAGTGTCCTGCCCTCAAGGCATGAACCAAGATGACAGTATAACAGTCGAACAAGTTTGCACCTCAGTTCAGTTCACTGTAGGCTTTGACAAAGGCAGGTTAAATTAACACTCTGTGCACTGAATCACTTGTTTCTCTGGTGCTGTTACTGACTTCAAAGGTTAAAAGTTACTTTTCACAGTGAACATGCTTCTACAGGAGAATTAAAAATTAAACAAAAAACACAAGACTGTATTTCTAAGATTTTAATTGAAGGCGAGAAGTATCTACATTCTGGTCTCTGGTATAGCAAAGCATGGCAATCACCTTTCTTTCTACATGATGTAATATATAATTTCACCAGAAAAACTAGCACATGGATGATGATTATCAAAAAAGAGCTGAGCACTTCACATATGGAGAAAGAAGGTATCAGACAACAGAGAATCAACCACTGTACTAAATAACAGAGCAGAGCTCCAGTGAGGATGGGAGATTTAGCACACACACTGTAGTGGAGCAAGATTACATCCAAACTCTCAAATCCTACCACCCGCATATGCATTCCTGTCATTCTACTCATTTGGGACAAAGGCACACTTACCTGTCCTAAAGGGATTAGACAAAAGCAGCTGTGAATTGGTTCGTAAGGCCTTTTGGGATCACCACGCTTACACACCTTTACTCTGCAGAAGTCCCTAGTCCTGTTCACTGGACGCCTCAAGTACATTCTGCACCCTGGCCTTCAGGAGTGACGCTTGAAACTACAAGCCATGTCTTTCCTTTGGAGGATCTTTGAAAGGGATGGACTTAAACTTGCAAATGCTCTTTTCCCAACACACTGTTAAGATACAGAATTACCAGCACCACAACTGCCACCACCACCACCGACCTACAAAAGCGGACACCAGTGAAGCGAGACTGCAGGGAAGCTCTTCCCCTCAGAAATTAGTCTACATTGTAATCAAACAGCAAAGAAAGTTTCAAAATCAAAAATGCACAATTAATAGTGTTTGTCACAGGCAGGCTAAAGCACTGATCCACGACTCACAAAAGAAATCATGGGGGAAGAGTTTTGTTATCCAGCACCTGGAACACCTTCATTCATACTGTCTCACTAATTTAAACACACAGCATTGTCACTTTTCTTTGAAAAAGTTAAATTCAGAGACTCATCCACCACTGTCCACACTCCACTTTATGTATTTAGAAAATGATACAGTACTTCAAGTGGCTGCAGCACAAGAGAATATAGTGTCTTACAAAGTCACATACACATCGTAAACGGCTCTGATTATCCAACTAGAAAATAGCTAAGTTCACAGAATTCACACACAATCCCACTAAATGTACCCAGTGTCTGGGAATAAGAGAAATGTTCACAGGTCTCTAAGGTCACCTGATGGACAAAATTAATGGGGTGTCTTATGGCTGAGTCTAAGAAAGGATAAAGCAGTCATAATGCAATACTGTTACCTTCATCTTCGTAATAATAGCTATCTCCATACACACTGGCTCCAGAGAATTCAGGAATATGTTTCTTTCGCTTCTTTTCTTCTTGTAGCTCCCTTTCTTGTAAAAGGCGAGCTATGTCCTGCAAAGACAAAAGGAAATCAAAACAATTATCAGAGAAGGAACAAACTTGAAATAGTGGAGTTCAATCTTCTCCTAGCGAGCTGCTGTGGGCTCTGTCCCTCCCCTGCACACTTTCTGCACTTATCTCGCACCATCCAACTGCCCGACAGGACCTGCACCTGATGTCGATGAGTAAGACAGGCTGTCCTTCCGTTTCATTGTCTCAATCTAACTCAGTCTGACAACATTCAAACCTAGAACTGCACTAAGCAGGTTGTACAACAGAATGTTTTAAAACACTTGTTTGTGGGTCTTTCTGTCAAGCTGATGATTAAGCAAGTTTGTGTGGGAAAGGACACAGTGATCTATCAAACTTTCTGTGGTGAATTACAAATTAATACTGAATTTCTAAACAACTCTTTGGTTGATTCTGTTATCTGGGAGCACCATTGGATGAAGTGAAGAAGAGAAAGCAGGGGTGGAGGGCAGCGGTACAGGTGAGCGACCCTGGGTTCAATTCCATGCACCAAGAAAGAGAAGAAAACAACCTTCCTCTTGTTTCCTGTCTCCTATCCAACCAAGTTCTTAACAGTAACTATGTGCACGGCACCCTGTGGGGCAGTGATAAATAACATTCCAACCGTATTCCCTGAAAAATAACCACTTTTTAAAATCAATGGTTTACACATATAACAAAACTAAAGATACCTTCGAAAAAAGGCTTAAAATATATATAGAAGTACAAGAGAAGAATATTATTTCTGCTTACTAGAAGTGATGGGAGATGTTGCATTGTGTTGGGACTTGATGAATTTTAGTAGGATAAGCAGAGAAAGGGAGAACATTAGCAAAATCATGAGTGTTTTCACAGGCACTGTTCTGAAAAATGACCAACAGTCCAATTAAAACACGTGTGCATGGGTGTCCCGAAAAAGGTGAATCTAGATAAACAGCCACAGGTGGGCAAGGGTGATCCTTACAGAAATCATGGAAGTCGGGGCCCACCATGCACGCGTAAAGGGTATGACAAGTTTTGTGCTCAAGTGACAGTGTTCTGAGCGTGAAGATCATTTCTGTGAAAGTCCCAGTAAACAGCGTATAGAATTTCACATCCACAGACACTCTTCTGGAGGAAGTCTGATACCACTGTTTGACTGTTAAGGCTCTCAGGAGCACAGCAACAATACTAATTGCAGCAAACGGTGACAATAATCACAGATTGCTGTGGGCAGTTAGAGGAGGCCTGAGGTCCTCAGGGAACAAATACAGCAAACACCTGAGGCCCATCTACTACTCAAGGCCAAGACTCAAAATGGAAAGGTACTACTCCCACACACCTCCCCTAGAGATTGCAGCAGCATGACTGCCACTCTCAACAGGCATCAGCCACCTTGGGTGGGGACCAAAACCTCTCTCGCCCACTCCTCCCAGAAACTCCTTAATCATCCCACCAACGCTTGTTATGTGACTTGCTTTTCCATCTGATCCCCATTTAATCAGTATTACTCACCTCCCCTGGTGGCTTTGCGCCTTAGCCTCCCCATCTCCAAATGGGTCCCAGGGAACCACTCTTGGTGTTCCTTCCCGTCCAACTGAGAAAGAAGCTGTCTCTCCCTCAATATATATTCCCTACTCTTAACCTGCACTGCTCCTAGTCACTCTTCAGTTTCAGAGAACACCGACTCTGTTTCAGACACCTGGTGGGCTGCAGTCACACCACCTCCCTTGTCTGGGTTATTTGCATCACCTGGACCCCTCTGCCCTGCATCATGTGGAAGTCTCCCACACAGACAACTGGATGAGGCTGTGTGCTTGCTTCTGAATACTTTCCTGGGTTCTGGTTCCTGCTGCACAGATTCTTTGTATTTAATACACTCTGGATTAGGGCTAGTTTAGGTATTACCTTCAATTTCGTATCTTGTGCCTTAGCAACTGTGTATGCATTATCTTTTGTTAAAATTACATTTTATTGTTGTTGTGTATACACTGCGTTTGGATTTAACTGCTAAAGTTGCTGAGTTTGCTCTTTGGAGGACAATCAGGAAAAAGTAGTACTAGGGTGCCACTTAGTGGACTTGAATGTTAAGTACAAGTAAATTTAGAAAAAGCTGTAAAATGGGTTTTCTATAAAATCATTTCAGGTAATGACAGCTCCAACTTTACTCTGGCCACTACAGAAGACTAAAACTGCAGTTAACCTGCCCACCAGAAATTATCCTCAAGGCAGTTGCCACTTTCAAAGCAGAGGGCAGGTTTCTCCAGCTGCTCTCTGGCAAATCACCACCTTCACTGACGCTAACAGGTGGCGGAATGTTGACCAGATAGGAAAGTGAGTTCCTTTCCTTTCCGGAGATAGACCTCTGATAGTGTGGAACTACTGAAAACTGAAGTGACAACTGGGGTTGTGGCCAGGGCTGCTCTCTGGTAGACACCCAAAGGCCCTTCAGGGAAGCTGGGTCCTGACAGCCTGGCTGGACAATCACCAGAAAATCTCCACGTTACCTGCCATCGCTAACTGCGCTCCTCAGTGAGGCGGAAGCAACTCTTTCAGTTATCTTCTGAGGGACCAGCTCCTGGTTTGAAACCCCCGCTGCTAGATATGTATGTATATGTATGTATGTATGTATGTATGTATGTATGTATGTATGCATGCATGCGTGTGTGTGTGTGTGTGTGTGTGTGTGTGTGTGTGTGTACCGCTCTTTGCTAGAAAAATGTGTGGGTGTGTGTGTAGACAGCTTAGGCTTTTATTTGGTCTTTTGCCAAATCTGGGAATTAACTTCAGAACCCCCGTGTGGTCAGATCACCCTTCCAAGAAGTCAAGCTAAGGCAACAACTATTTTGTCTTACACAGAAGAAAAGAGTAATCAGCTAATAACTATATTTGGATTTTTTATATGGTAGCGAGAAAAAAAGGGACTTTAGCCTTTCTCTTCACATGAGGGTAGAAAACCCACGGACATGGCTTAGTAACAGGTGAACGAAGGTTGCCAGGTGATAAAACATAATCTGATGCAGATACTTAGTGATTTAAAAATGGACCTTGAGCTATGTTAAGCCTACTCTTGCCCCTAAGGAAGCTTGCTGGGCGACCAGACTATATAACAAGGAAGTCTTACAGGCCTCCTGACCTAGGGCCCAGCGCAGCATCCCTCCTACCCACAGGCTTGACTCTGTCTCTATTTTTCAGGCAAAAAAAAGTGTCCTAATTTCAATGCTGACCTATTTTCCTTACTGTCTTTCAAAGACAGTAGTTTGCTATTATTGGTTTCGCTAGAGACATTTCCTTCTTTAAACGTGATTGTCGCTGATAAAATCAACTGTAATGCAGCCTGTTGCTGGACACTGGGGCCCGTCTCTCAGTCCTTCTCTTCAACCCTGAGTCCTGCCGGCCGTCAGACCTAGCGGAGGGGTCACTAGAGAGGAAGCAACGAATTCCTTCTCACCACCCTGATGCTGTAATGAGAGTGGCTGCTCTTCACCCATCCTCTTTAATTATGCTTCAAAGTCCCCCCTCAGGAAAGATATTTTATTTTGTTTAAGTACTGTAATACACACACACACACACACAGGTCAGGTTCACTGCCTTCTGCTCACAGAGAGAAATAAATCCTAAAGTATGGTCAGGTAAATGTAGGACAGGGAGAGTGATCAAAGCTACTCCAGTATAAACACATTTCAAAGACCCTACTGTCTTTCCTCACCAGAGACACTATCCTCTAAGGTGAAAAATAAAAAGACTTACTGACTGTAACCAACAACTTAAGAGCACAAGGTTTACTTAAAGTCTCTAATGGCCCATGCAACACTCCAGTCTTGGATGTTGAGAATGAGGCTGCGCAGGGCCTTAGATCAGTATATAATCTAAGAACTGCCAGTCTTCCCAGGGGCACCTGACCCATATGCTCTCCTTTCTCAGGCCCTGGAAGATGCCAGCTGGTTCTCAGTGTTCAATGGAAAGACATCTTCTTTCACACTCCCTTACATGCAGATCTCCTAGGAATTACAGGCTTTCATTGCCTTTAGATAGCAGGACACAGTGAAGTTACACGACCCCTCTATCAGACCTGTGTTTCAACCTGGCAACCTGAATTGCAGACCTCATTTGTGCTGCTAAATGCCCACCCAGCAATGGCTCAGTGTGTATGTGGATGCAAGGCGGAGCATGGCCTTGGAGGGCTTGTGCAGGATCAGGGAGCTGCTCCATAGCTGTGGGGTACCCAAGTCATGAAATATACACTGTGGCAATGGAATGGGTTGCTTGCCCCAGGGCTGTGGCTGTAGTAGCTCTCTCAGGGTTAGAGGAACCCGAGCTAACCTTAGGCAAAGATCTCGTTGTACACAAACCTCACAATATGTCAGGACTTCTCTCTTCCAAAGGGAGCCTATGACCACTGGATAACTGACTAACCAAGTATCAGGCTCTACTTCTAGGAAGAGTAGCCATCCAAATAAAGACGTGTTCTTCCTCACAGCCTGGCACCGTTCTACCAGAAAAGGAGAAATTGAGGCTGAAAGATCTAACTGTGAACAGGTAATTCTTACACACGCACAGGCAGACCTGTTAGGCACATCCCTTCCTGCCCCTAATCTGATCCTCTTCTGAGATGGCCGTTCCTTCACAGAAAATGGGATTAAAGGCAAGGCATGTAGTGGTGACTCTAAACCACAACTTGAAAGTTTCTTGCTTGGGCCTGAGACTAGTTAGTGCTCAGCTGGCAGAACTCGTGGCTTTGACTAGGGCTTTATAACTCAGTCAGGTATAAGCAGTCAATATTTATACTGCTTTGAAGTATGCTTTCCTAGTACTGCTTCCCACATAGCCATATGGAAAGAAACAAATTATCTGGCAGTCAATGGATCTCCTATAAAGTATCACAGGGAGACAGAAGAACTTGTACCCTTGGTCGATGTGTCTCTAACATGGCGGTAATTCACTGCAGAGGATACCAAAAAGGAGCTGAAGTGTCTCAGGCTCTTAAACTGGATGATGCCGCAGCAAAAACAAAAAAGCCCCTTCTTAATGCATTATCTAGTCAAAGCACCTGGCTTCAGGTGGGTGATTTCAAAATACAGTGATTTTCTCTGAAACAAGCTAAAGGTCATAACTATGAGTCATCACACTTCGGTAGCTAATCACTTTGGCCAACTTCGATGGACACTTCCTTGAGCTTTTCTCCTTTCCTGCTGAAGGTTAGAATAGCATTTCCCGAGCTCTCTTCCAGATCATATTCATCTCAAAGCATTCTCCCCCAAAATAAAAAAGCATTTAATAGAAAACATATACCACATTTAACTCTATCAACTGCATGTTAACATACTTTAAATTTTTTATTAAAGAATTGTTATCTTCTGTAACCTAAGATTTTCTAAATTTATTTTATGACAAAGCTCATACACATTAAAAAAAAGAAGTGAAATTACTGTTCTAAATACCCTGGGAAAAGAAATTACACCCGTTTCAAAGTTATTTTCAATTATTTTATAATTTATCAGATACATTTATTTTGGATAACCCTGCTCCCTAGAGAACTTCTTAGTACAAATGGTACCTGGAATGTAAATTTACCATTGTAACTCCCCTCTCTCTTTTCTGTTTTCTAAGCTCACTCAACTCCAGGATATTATAAACTAAAATCCTACGAAAGGACACAGTTAAGGATCTCTAGAATGCTCAGGGAAAGTCATTTTAATAAAAACAAATTTACTGATTCTCTTTAATGGGCCAAACACTGTGCTGTCCAGAGGGAACCAGGACATGGTCAGTAACATTAAAGTTTCCTTCTATTAGGTATTAAAAGTGAAATTATTAGTATAATAAAAGACATGCAAAGTTGACTGTTCTAAAATAGATAGTAACATAAACCAGGAGCACTAGATCCCAGGGCACATCTTTTCCAAGGAGAAAAACAAAGGATTAAACCATGGAATTAAGTTTCCTAAGCTATATTTACAATTTATATGACATATCATGGTTATTTCCCTCCTAAATGACTATCAAATCATGTGACTATCAGAAAAACATAATTCCACTAGATTGTTAAACTAGTTTAATTAATAAACTAGTTATTTGCTAGCAATTAACATACCAATTACTAACTCAAAAAGCATGTCAAAGCAGAAATAATCCCCAAAGAGTTATTTTATAGAACCTGAAAAACACAGTATCAATCTTATGGTTGTAAAAACATCAATGTAAGTAGGAAAAGAAGAGAAACACTTTTCTCAAGTCCAAGTTTCTTTCTTTCTGGTCTCCCTTTTATACTTGTATAACTTTATTTTTCAAGTGTCAAAACACAAGAAACTTTTAATTAACTAAAATATACATTTATTGGAGCTAGTCTTCAAATATTATCAAATTAAATAATTATTCTTTTAAAATACAAAACTCTAAAAGCCTAAGAGTGCTATAAATAAACATCATGCTCACATTAGATTTGATTTTCAATGTAAATAGGTTACTGAGTTTATTCTTGAACTGCTCCTATTGTATATGGTTTCAAATTATTGGACAAGTGCCACCATCTTTCATGACATGTTTGGCAACTCTAATGTTTACTTAGAAAGTAGGTATTTTCCCTAAAATAGCTGCACATTTGTATATATCTGGAACAGGGCTCAAACACAAATATATATACAGTCCTACCAACTAGCACAGATACACACTCATAAATTAAACCAACTAAACCCACATGCCTTGGCTTTATTTAAAAAACACTGACAAGGGCCGGGGAATTAGCTCAGTGGTTCCGGCGCCTGTCTTGCAAGCGCAAGGGCCCGGGTTTGATTCCCAGGTAACCACATAACAATACTGGGTGTGGAGACCCACACCCAGCAGCAACCAGTACCACATCCACAGTGCCGGGCGTGGTGGCTCACGCCTGTAATCCCAGCACTCGGGAGGCAGAGGCAGGAGGATTGTGATGTGAGTTTGAGGCTGAGCTCAGGGCCAGCCTGAACCACAAAGCGAAACCCTGTCTCAAAAAACCTAAAAAAAAACCAAAACAACAACAACAAAAAACACTGACAAATACTGGTGCTAAGATCACAGAGACAGATCTCACTGGATTAGTCCACTTTTATTAAACACAGACAGACAGCAGGGTACACTCAGACTATGCGTCCTCTCAACAGGGGAAATTCAAACTCACATATGAGAAGGATATTTCTTTTTTTCAGAAAAGAAAAAAGAGGGTCCATAATAGATAGGCAAGAGGAAGATTGAAGAAAGCTTCCACAATGCTAGAAACAAAATAAAACAAATTTTTCTTTCACACTTTTCTACACCTGTCTCCTTACATGGAAATACGACTTTCCTTACATTTTTTCTCTACTGACAGTCACAATAAAGTTGCACCATAACAAAGGTGGAAATCCTACTCCTTCAAGCTGTTCCATTACTTCTCATAATAATACTCAGAAAAAGAAGAACAAAAAAAAAATCTGGCACAAAAGGAAAGGAGAATCGGTCTTTATACCAGGCTTTAGGGCATTATAAACCACCTAAGAGGGTCAACCCCCTCTTAAAATGTGTCTAAGAAATTTAGGGGGTAATTCAGAGAGGAATTCTTCACAGCCCTACTGCTAAGTAAGAACTTATTAACTAAGCAGACTTACAGGAACATAGAAAAGCACAGAATCTAAAAAACCAAAAAGGAAAGAAAGAAAAGAACAGAACAGCTCACGAATAACAGGCACTGCTTTCCCAGTGTTGGCCAGAAGAATCAGTGCAGCTGCTTCCGTCTCCTCTGCTCTGAGTCTCTGTTTCCAGTGGACAAAGAGCACTATCGAACCCTTCAGTGACCCTCGGGTGAATGACTCAAGTTTTATTCATATAGTATTGATAACAGACTAGTCAACTGAGAGTCATGTTTTCCTGCAGAAAAATAACTTGACTAAGTAGCAATCTTTTAAACTAAATGATAAACTGCAAAATATAAATGAAGTTTTTAACGGCTCATCTCATGTAGTTATTAGGCCTTCACAAGTACATTTCTCAAGTGACTTCTGCAGGAGGGGGAGCATTCCAGGTAGTCAAAGAGGAACAGGAAGAAATAAGGAATGCAAGGCCTCGAAGGGCCGCTTCAAATGATGCACTTCTAGAATAGAATTAGTACTTTTAAATTCTCTCCTAATTCTGGACAAACAATTGTATAAGAGGTGGAATTATATGAAAGAAAATCTGGTAAGAAAGCGAAAAGAAAATAGTAATTCTTAACTTCATATATCCCAGAGGTCTCACACAGGACCAATGAACTCTCACAAGTGCTCTTCAGGGTCTGCTCAACAATCATGCTTCTCCCAGTCTGAAGCTTGAGCTTCTGCCTACTTCCTGAGATGCTGCAAGTTACATGGCTAAAAGTTAAAGAGCTGACAGGCATCTCCAAGGCAGCCTGAGTGCCAAGCCACACACAGATGTTGTACTATGGCTAAGCTAAGCAGCTGTTCAGGAGGTCTGAACTGTGCAAACGTTTCTCTGGCATCTTAATGAAACTTGCGACTAGTCCTGTCTTTCAGACTTAATTTCTTCACTTGACAAATGAAGTTAATCACTACACTACTGACTTTGTGCAGTACTTCCATAAGAGTCCTTATTTGATTGCTATTTAGACTCTGTAGCCCTAAAATGAAAGTACTTTGGTTTCTCTCTCTTTTTTTTTCTTCCCTTTCCTGAATGGAGAGAAAACACAGGACACTGGTAGCATTTATAAATGTTAACTGTTACTTCTAAAATAGGAGCTCTCCTGTGTACAAAGAGAATCACTTCTTTCAGTCCTCATTTTAATCCCCAAGGCAAAGTCTGCATTATAGAGCCAGCACATCCTGTAGTAAGAAAGAGCCGCTTGTGTTGATAACAAGAGTGATCACAAGTAACCCTTAATTCTTATTTACAGTTTTAATTGTCACACAATCATGGTTTGTTTCTTTCATACCAGGTGTCTCACCCTAATCTGATACTGAACAAGAACTCAGAGAGCAGGAGTACATACGGGCCAGCTGACTGATGACCCTGGATCTCATCAATTTAACAGGATGACCACAGGTGCCAGCTTGTCGTCGGTACAGTCCCGAGTAACAGACTTACTAGAAGCTCCCCTCTTAACTCTCTAGGTACTTCTGTGTACATAACAAATGATACGGCCACCTACTGTGAAGAATGACAAATCATTTTCTTGTCTATTATAATCAAGATGATAGCTAAGCCAGGCATGGGGGGGGGGTGTCACACCTGTAATCCCAGCACTCAGGGAGACTGATGCTGGAAGATCTCGAGGTTGAGCCAAGCCTGGACAACTTAGCAACGCAGGGGGACCCCTTCTCAAACAATAAAAGGAGGTAGGTATAGCTTAGAACATACACACACACACACACACACACACACACACACACACACACACACAGTAGCTAAGAAAAGCCTAATAGGTTTAGGCCAACACAAAATGGGTACAAACTGAAATGAACTGCTTGTACACAGGATCACAAATGTGTAACACAAAAGTAGAAATAGATAACTACAAAACCAATTCTTCTCATAAACCAAGTACTACCCTGGTACACTGGTACTTACTTATTCCTAAAGTAAGTATCAAAAATGAAGGACACCAAACAAATTATTTTGGCTGGAGAAAGAAGCAAGTCACAAGGCAATAATCGATGCTGGTAAGTTCTAGCTCGTGAGCTGAGCACTATACAAATGACGAGTATGAACATCAACTTTTCATGTCAAAATTTCTCAAGCAAAAACTGACATGTTTCAAAGCAAGTTGAGTACTAAGGTATGACAGTACTACTACTTTCAATCATTTTCAGCTTTAAAACAATGCAGTTTAAAAACATGTACAAGATTAATCAGATTAGTTATATAAGCCAGCCCTCGATGCCTCACAAGAAATAACCTTAATTCTACTGGAAGTCGACCCTCTTTAAAGCCGCAAGAAAAGTGAAGTACACAGACCTTCAGTGAGGATAACAATGCTCTGAACCCCTGCATCCCCCAGGTCGGGGTCTTTGTGAATGTGATCTTTGGAAGCTAGGTTCATACTGCATGAAGGTAGGCGCTCCATCACTGACTGGTTAGGCTACTTCACAGAAAGTCAGAGGACACAAAGCTGCAGAGAGGAGAAGGCCAGAGGCCAAGGGAGGCAGAGGCGGAGGTGATGAGGCTCCAAGCCAAAGGCTGGGGAGACACAGACCTCAAGAGGAGGTTTCAACCAACCAATACCTTGATTTTATACTTTTAGCTTCCAGAAAAAATTTCTGTTGTTAACCTGCCAAGTGCGTGATCATTTGTTTAGAAGTTTTTCGAGACTAATGCACACTGTTTGTCAAATTCTCTATTATCATTTTTCAAGGCTTTACCACTTATGCAACTGATCAAGAGGGAACAAAGAGTGGTCTATGGAGGATGATGCTTGGCCTGCTGCAGCTCTGCAGGAACAGCTCTGCCCATCCACGCCTACCCTGAGTCAGTGAACACAAAAAGCTTTGCGACCACAGTACATGGTCTAGTGTGGGCACTAACCAATTTATACCTCATCTTTCTTCTCCTGAATGCGTCGTCTCTCAGCTTCAATAGCCAGCTTCTCCTGAATTTCCTGAGCAATTTCACAATCTTGTTGTTCCCTAAAAAAGAAAGATGAAAGTGTTATGATTAAAGACAATAAAGACTATTTTTCCTAAAAATTAAAAACATAAATTAATGAATACTCACTGCCAGCCATTATATATTTTTACCTCGATTAATCTCTATGACAAAGACACAATGAGATTGATACTATCACACTGTACAGATGAGAAAACTGAGGTCTAGAGAAAACTTCCCAAGATCACAGACAGCAACTGTAGCAAAGCCAGAGTCTAAACTACAGATGCTTCTCTGTAAAGTTTCCAGATTTTCTTCTCTACTGCACTGCTTCACTCTCCCGGGCCCACTCCCAGATAGGAGTTTATTCTCCTGGTGCTGCAAAGGCTGAGACATACCTGCAGACTGATATCCACAAATACTTAAATGCAGCTCACACGTACAGTTTGCAAACAATCTAACAGGTTAATGTGACAGTGTGCTGCTGAAGTTAGTTTTATAAATAGTGTAATGAAGATAGATGGTACCCACCCATCTGTAATCCTAGCACTCTGGGAAGCAGAGGCCGGAGGATCTCAAGTCCAAGCCCAGCGTGGAGATACAGCAACTTAGGGAACGCTTGACTCAAAATGAAGAACAAAAAGTGCTGGGAATGGGAGTCAGTGCACACACACATCTAGTCACACACACAAACTCACACATACACACATATGCTAAACATATATATGTTTGTATGTGTAATATATGTATGAATATAAATAAAATGCTTTGTGTTTTTTTACAGTGTCAATAATAAACACTAAAAAATCATGCTATCAAAACAAAAATAAAGAAAAGGACACACATGGTAATATATTCCTTATCTTTGGTTTCTAATAGCTATTTCTCTGGCAGATGCCAGTTTTCTCATAGTTTTGGTTATAAAGAAAACAAATATTGTAATATTACCACAGTTCCCCTTCGTTGCTGTTTGCCTGTTTGCATGTTTGATTTTGGTATTTGTGCACTCAGAAAAAATTTAAATAATACCTACTATGGACTGGGCATTATACACACACTATGTATTTTCCAACTGCTTCCGAAGGTCATCTTACATTTGGTTGCAGAAACAAGGGAAACTGTTTTGTAGGCAAGAGATCCTTCCAAGTAGTACTTTTAAAACAGTAGCTCTATTACAAAAACTGGCCTTAGACACCCAAGTCTCATTTTAGATTTGAAGGAAAATTAATGAAGAAAATTAAAATTTGAGAATGTCAGAACTCTGGGGAGCCATCTTTTCCACAAAGCTCCTCGCTAGGATTGATGAATGAAAACATGCTAGAGCCAACTACCTAAAAGATGCTGGAATAAAATTCTAATTGCAGTCTACTGCAGTATTTTCTAAACAAATACAACCCTTCATTGTTCCCTTGAGAACTGAAGGGAAAATACTGAGTCTCAAACTTGCCTGTACACTTCCATGTTTAATGCAGTCTTTTGTAATCAAGAACTAGAGACAGACATGGTAGCCCAGACCTAAAGTTCTAGCATTCTAGGAAGGTTAGGTAGGTGTTAGCCCACCCTAAACAACTTAGCAAGACCCTTTCTCAAAATAAACAGATAAGATAGAGCTGGAGATCTAACTCAGTGTTGTGGTTTGTGTTTAGATGATCCTTCAAAGCCTTAATGGATGAGGTAGGACTTTTTTTTTTTAGGTTTTTTTGAAACAGGGTCTCGCTTTGTGGTTCAGGCTGGCCCTGAGCTCAGCCTCAAACTCACAGCAATCCTCCTGCCTCTGCCTCCCGAGTGCTGGGATTACAGGCATGAGCCACCACGCCCGGCACGGTGGTATGTGGTACTGGTTGCTGCTGGGCGTGAGTCTCCATGTCCAGTATGGTATGTGGTTACCGGGGGATTGAACCTGGGTCCTTGCGCTTGCAAGACAGGCGCCAGAACCACTGAGCTAAATCCCCGGCCCGAGGTAGGACTTTTTTAACAGAGGTAGTTGAATCTAAAATGTGTGATGTTAGTATTAAGGGCATGATTTGACTTGGTACAGTCCTAATCCTGGAAGCTGGAGTAAGATACAAGGAGCAGAAAGACACTGTTAAGGTGCCTCTTGTTGTCTTTGCTACCTTATGTGGCCATGTTTCTCCTCTGTGAAGCCCGTTTGCCATCCTTGTCTTGAAGTCAGCCAACTATGGAATGAAAACTCTACCAATTGTACGCCAAATAGACCTCTTCCTTTTAACCTTATGTGTTGCATTTTTGTACCAGCTACAAGACAAAATTAACTAACACACTCTATAAAGATCCTGAGCTCAATCTCCAGTACTGGGGACCAAAAAAAAGGAATTGGAGTGGGTGTGGGAAACTGTCTTGACTTCTCTAGAGGAAATGAAACTCAAATATTCTAACAAAATTGAGGAGGGGAGAATCATTCTCATTTGTATATGGAAATGACCACTTACAATCTGCTTGCACGTGGACAGCAGAAGGACAGCGAAATTACCACTGCCAATTGTAATCATGCCTTCTCGTGCCACTTTATCAACTGTGAGAAAGTTTAGACTTCACGACTCTGTATTTGCAGATCAAATAAATTCAAACTATTCAAACCAAAGAAATGAAGATAAAAGCCTATGCAGAAATTTTTATTTCCTCTTATATATTATGTGCTTATCCATTATAATTAAGAAGCAAAAAATCAGAGTCAGTGTTTAAAGATTCCTCCAGCTGGACCTGTCAATGAATGTAAAACTCATATAGGAGTACATAGCTAATAATCATATGCAAGGCAACAAACAAATCAGAGAAAAGCAGAACAACAAGGAAAGCAAATCCAAATGAGGTGTCTCAAGGTTAGCACTGATACCGAAGACAGCTCTCCGGGAACAGAAAATTGAAAAGTGAAGTTCCAGCTGAGTTTACTGATGTCAAACTTGGTTCCCCAAAAGCACAGCTCTGTTCAGTCACTAGAAATACACAACTGTGCTGAAGTGCAGCTAGGTTAGACAGGAAAAGTAAACAACTGCTAGGTCTCACTCTGGGCAGGGACCCTAGGATCCAAACTAAGTCAAAGAATCGGTTCATTAAAATCCACAGGATTTACCCCATTCCATAAAGCCTTGCCCTCAACACTGCATGAAAGTAACGACTGAAACACTGTCTGACTAACTAAATACTTCCCATACCTCAGTCCCAGGGAAAAATACCATACCTGTTTAATCTCTCATGCAGCGTCTGTAAACTGTCACTCAGACTCCTGATTTCTATTTTATAGTAGTTTAATTATTTCTGAGTAACTTCATTATAAATACCCTGTAATTACCCTGACTCACCAACTTCAGAACTGGTCCTTCCACTCAGAAAATTTACAAATATTATAAAGGGTGATCATTTAGAACTGCACAACATTCTAGCCCTGTTCTTTCTTTACTTCTATATGTTACAATGAACCTCCAAACACTCCAAACATTTCACCACTACCACTATTTTTAATTCTGACTTTATCATCCCTCAATTTAATCACTGCCTATTAGCTGCTTTCAATTTTCCCTCTTCCAAATCTTTCCCTGCCTAGTTCCCACACTAGGTCCCAAATGATACGTTAAAAATTCCTTGAACTACTCTTTGTTCTTATAAAATCTAAATTCCCTAATATAATGTACATGACCTCTTCATCTAACTTTTGGACTACTTTTCTTACCTTCTACTTTAACTTCTAGTCATACTCTCCACTTTAGCAATACAGTAGACCGCTGACTTAGGAACTTGATTGGTTACAGAGGGCTGGCTGTATCCAATACAGCTGAGATCTGGATGTTTACCTGGATACAAGCTATAGATAACACGAGGCAGATGAATTTTACATTAACCTGATTAATCCAAGTTGTTCTTATGTCAGGCTGATTGCAGGAGTATAGGCTCCACTGTACTCCACGTCTTACAATTATAAGATTCTAACTTCTTTTGCCAACTGCCTTTATGCATGCTACTCTTTCTGAGTAGGAATGTTTCCCTAATTATTCCTGTAAAATCCTCATAAATCACTAAAGTTCAGATTAAACGTATGTAATCTATCTTATGAAACCTTTCCCAGTCTCTCTTTTCTTTTCACAGGCACGTAATTTATAATTAAATTCTCTGGGACTCACACAGGTATCTCTAACTACATAATGCTCATGTACCTCTCTGAGGCTTTTAAAGAAAATTGTTGTACCTTGTTCCTATCCCTGGTCTCCAGTTCCTACCATGGTACTAGGTTTGGTAACTCAACATTGTTTATAAAGTAAGAAAACTTAACAAAATGCAAGCCAAAATCCCCTTCACCAACAATAAACCAAAAGACATATCCTTCCTCAAGTGCAACAAAACTGCTAGAGTTTCCTATTTCATTTGAACATGACATTAAAGTAAATCAAAAAGTCGCTTACACATCTTTCTACTTGCCCTTCAATATAATATGATTAAATTTCCCAGTAAATGTTTAGGTTATAAGAGCAACCCCCAGAAACAAACATATCCTGTGAGCTTTAAACATTACAAAAGTATAAAAAGTCATTTTACTGGGAGGATCTCAGAAATAATCATTTCCATTTATCTGTGAAAGTAAAGACAGAGTTTGGTCAGATACTGAAGTTATGCAGAGAACTGTGTGTATAACTCAGAGCTTCCCAGAACATTCTGTTTCTTGAAAGGAAGTGACTGGAAGGAATACAAAACACATGCTTCAAAACAGTGAAGGAACTCAATACAATTCTTAAATTTCACTGATATGTATTATTTTGTAAGATCCCCTAAACAAACTCTGAGGCAAAGGAGAAAGTGATTATTTTCTCCCTGTTATGGTTAAGAAAAATAAACTCAAGAGCAGTCAATCAACTGGCTGACGTAGCTAAAAATGTTGAGTTAACACCATAATCCGTATGCCTCATAATCTGGTCAAGGGCTCTAATAACAAAGAAAGACTGAAAAGCAAAGAGAACTACTGGACAGCCACGTAGAATTCGTAAAGTAAGAGCAAGTGGAAGGAATCAAAGGAAGGGTCTCCACTCTGGGTGCGGGCTCCATAATTCCAATGTCAATCTCCCCATCCCGTTTCCCAAATCCTCACAGGTCTTTGTAGCGTTTCTGGAGCTGAGCCTGAGCTTTCAGATCTTCTTCCTGGAGCTGTTTAGCCACCTGGAGATCATGCTGGACCAAACGGTTCCTCTGAATGTTTGATGCCAAATGATGTTCAACTGGGACAAAATGATTAAAGAGAAGAATTATAGTACTCAAGCTTGTTAGAAAGTCATGAATCTCAGGATAAGATGAATAATGGGATTAACATTAAAAAGAGCTTTACATCTACCACTAAGTAAAAAGGTACCAAAAAGATTAATTTATCTTCAATCCAGTGGCAAAAAAATAGTTGTCTTAGGGCTTCTATACAAATATTCTGAGCCAAGATCAATGGTCCCTCAATTACCAGACAGTGGCATTCTACTGATTCCATTTTTCAATTCATTTTATAATGACAAATGAATTAATTATTCAAGAATCACAAACACAAACTGTCTGCACATAACTTAGATTTACTCTGAATAAAAAGAGTGCAAAACTTTTCAGAGAAATCCACACAGTGACCTGGAAAGACATTCAGTCCCGTTTTAAGGGGTAAGAAGAGCATTTCAGCCTCAGACAACCTGGGGACATTACAACTGCTGTTTTTCCTTCACTGGAGAAAAGAGGTTCAGCTCCTATTTTCCTCAGTTTTGTAATCCTTGATAGGCTGTCTGACTCAAAACAATCAAAGATTCATTTTTTACCCAAGCATCATTTGCCTGGGCAAATGATTCAGGAGGGACGCATGGTAGGGCCTGGAGACTGTGGGGTTTTGATTTTTTTTTCTCACTTTACCCTAAACAAACAGCCTCAAGTTACCACTGAAAAAAGAAAGCTGAAGGCACATGAATGAGGACCAGTACTCACTCTCTTGTTCCTGTAGATTGTGAGCCAGGGTGTGGTCCTCCAGGACAGCAAAGTCTCGGCATACTGCAAAAAGATGAGAAAGGACAGGCAGGAAGGTTCAGTAGTAATACTTTAACATAAGAAAGAAAATCATTTTGTTTGCTTTACAAGTATCTAGCAGCTTTAATATTCTGAGATGATCAAATCTATAACTTGCAATGCATAAAATAGTGACTACTAAAGTATGACATCTTTATTCACAAAAATCCACATAGTGCTTGCCATGCACAGAACATCACAAAATAATGGTTTGTTCTGGTCTCTTGCCTGAAGTGAGAATGCTAACCACAGAATCAGAACTTGGGTCTAGAAATTCCAGTCTGTCTATATAAGAGGAGGTAAATCTAGCTAAAATAAAAGTGAGCAAGGCACTGTATCCTGGTTCTCAGAGAAGGCCAAGTTCCTCACTGGTCAGAGGTATCAAAAGCAACTGATCGAGAGATCCTCTTCCTAAGTGTTGAATCCATTAAAATGTCCCCAGGAAGAACATCACCTTCATCAGTCTTTCAGGCAGAATCAAATCTCTACATCACCAATAATCACACTGCAGTAATACCTCAGTTCACAAACTTAATTTGGTCCATGATTTGGAAAAGCTGGCCACACTCACGTTTGTGCAGAAAGAGGCCCGCAACTGTGTATGTCACCGATAAAGAGTTTGCATACAAAAACAAAATTTTGCCAATTGGTTGTTCTGCAAACCAAATTGTTCACAAACAAAAACATGCACAAACTGAGATACCAGTGTATTTGATGGCTGGTCTTTAAGTCTTTCTAAACATAAATTGCTCCCAAATAATCCACAAACCCAAAGAAAATGAGAACACTAGAGAAACCAGAAATCTGTCCCTAATTGTGCCTCCATCTAAATATCCCCGCAAGAGTATATGCTGGTCTGCTCCCTTAGAAGCAAAATGGAAAGAGATGATCTCCAAGGTCCAGTTCACCCTAAAATGTAATTTGAATGAGTACTTCTTAAAAGAAACATATGAACAGAACAAAACATGAAGGACTCATCAGCAAATCTGCTATCTCAAAACATGCAGTTTTGGTGATGACGTCCTCATTCTATCCAAACATGTAACTCTCCTTATGAAAGGAAAACTCCCCCAAAGCCTCATCCTGCCGCCATGTGTGGGCTGCACAGAACAACCCTAGGTTTATGAGCACTTACAGATCTCTCTCCGTCCCTGGACTTGCCTGTGAGGATGTTTAATAGGAACAGAGTGAGCTACATCCCTTTGCCACCTCAGCATGTCTGTATTCCTCACACACTCCTGCCCCTGAATTAGAGATTATGCATCAAAAGCAGAGAAATCTGAAGAACGTCAGAATGACTTTGAAACAATCTTAGGGTAAATGCAGTACGCCCACCCAAAAGCCACAAGAAACTGAGTATGACCTCCTAACCCCAGCACGAACCTAACCGCACAATCGTAATTTCAACAGAAAGCACTATTATTTTTCATCAGGAAAATCCTCAGAAAATTTCTAATTTGAGGCCCAGGCTCGAGTTATTTGTATTTCATAGAATAAAAATACTTCCAAAATGAGCTGGTAATCATCCTATTTAACAGATAAGAAGCCTAAAGGCCAAAGGAAGGTTTTACTGGTGCTATACCTAGTGCTCTGGCTGTAGAGCTGGGCGCTGGCATCTAAGAAGCAAGAGCTCTTCCTTCCTCGACCCTGACTGTCCCGTGGACTCCAGGTAAGACACAGTCAGAGGAGATGGAAAGAAAATACTCTGTACTGACCAACACATGTTCTCTAAAACACCTCAACGAATTAATATCTCAGTGGTAAAAAGATAAGCCACATACGGATTTAATTTACAGAAAGCAAATAACCAGAATGGCCTGACCAAAATAAAGTCGTCTTGTATAAAAGAATACTACTTCAATATATTAATCTATTATGGAAGTATCTTTATTATACTAACAAAACATATGCTTATCCAATTGATCAGTATTTTTCAAATCAATCCTACAGTAACAGGATTCTGTGTGTGAAGTTACTATTAGGTCATAAACACATTTATAACGCTTGAGACAAGCATTTTAAAAATGAATATGCTAGAAAATAACAGAGTATATCACACAAAACAAAAGAATATGGTCTGGAGAAACCAGGCCACACAAGTACGTACCTATAAATGATATGTGCTATGTCTTAGTATAAACACATATCATTATAAAAATTATACTCAGAAAATTTAAAGCTACTTCAATCTATGCTATGAGGTCAGCAAGTTATGGCAAAATATACTTTACATATTTTTAATGTCATGCTGATTTACATAAGACATTCTAAATTACTGCAGTTTTCACATGGAGAACTATATAACTAATAATTTGTATTTTTATTTTAGTACATTAAAAACAAAATATATATTATTTATTGATAGGTACACCTGCAGTAAAAAAGTATTTTTCCATCTTATTGTTTTTTTGGAGACAGGACCTCACTATGCATTCCAGCCAGGCTTCAGTTTGCAGTGGTCCACCTGCCTCAGCCTCCTGAGTGCTGGGATTACTGGTGTGCACCACCACAGTTAACCTAAAAAGTAATTTAATACATGACACTGGCACACTGAATTGAAAATCATGGTTATCACTAGGGAGGATAGGGACATGAAAGTCTCTGCTACATATATGTTCTACTGCTTTAAAAACAAAATAAAGATAAGCAATTAACGCAAAGTATTAATACGTATTTAATCTGGGTCATAGGTTGCTGCCGTACTGGGGTTCAAACTCAGGCAGGGCCTCACACACACTACACCCCAATCCAGGGCCCATGTCCTGGGTTTCTAAATTTCTTGTGTTTTATATATTACATGGTAGCGTCTAGAATTAGTTTTTAAATACACTTCTTTCATTTCATCAGTATTATACAGTTCTAAACCACAAACAAGATAAACTATATCAGAGTTGGTGGTTTGCCATATCAGAACTGGTGTAAGGACATCTGAACAGTCAGACTGATGACTACTGAACCACTGTGAGTTAATCCTGGAACTTCTTACTACAGAGGTTGCAGTGGTGCACACAGGCAACCTCGCGACAATCCTCTGTGACCACAGACGTGCACATACTCGCACACAGGAGCTGCACCGCCCAGTACCCTAAACTTCTCAACTGCACAGCCCTGCAGTTTACACAGGAAACACAGCCAGGCAGTGCTGAGAACTGGATGGCCCTTGTTCCTCTTCTCACCTCTTGTATTTCAATGTCAACATCCAAATGTCATCTGTGGACACCTATACGGCAAGTTCTGGATTCTCCTCAGTCTTCACCCCTCTCGCCTTCACAGCTGCGCACCCAAAGCTTAGGCCAGTCTTGGTGTAAACCGACTCCATTTTGTTTTCTGTTCTCACAGCAGCTAAAATGAGTCTCCTCCAGGCAGCCAACTTCACAACTGTTTCTGTCCCACTCAGACTTGAGCCATCCTGTCTCTGCCTCCACATTTCCCCAGAGCTCGGGCTTGGTGCCTGGCTCTGCAACTCTGATTCTTTGCTTACACAAGTCAACAAAAAGAAATGCATCTTGCCCTTGAAATCCGGCACACAGCTGCCTCCCTGTCCAGGCAGGGGCTCTGGGGAATAATCTCTGTCCCTTCCATACAACTAGCATTGGATATGGCCAACTGTGGGACTTCAAGAAATATGCACTAATTTTAAAAAATCAAGAAAAGGATGTCAATAAACTCAGAAAACAGTAAATTCCACAAAGGAAGGAAATTGTTCATTACACTGTCATTATGATAGCATTAAAGTCTTATACATTTTGTCAATCATTTATACATAATTTCTAATAATAACGTACATAAAACTAGAACTTTCTCCCATTCTCATTAAAAGAAAAAATGTTAATGACTTTTTAACCTGAAATTACAAGTAGATTTCATCCTAACAACAAAGATGCTAGATTCTCAGCTAGTTTAGGATGACATATATCACCTCCGCTGAAACGAACTCTACCACCATCACCTGAAAATAAAGGCACAAACAGCTGTTGCTTAAAGACGCTGAGCTACAGACAATAGACAGTTTCTTACCCATTTGTTCCTATTATGAGCATAGGGATAGCAAACAGCTTTGAGTCATTGGTCACTCCACACAAATTAAATTCTTTTACTTTCACCAGGAGCTTGAAAATAAGAAATATTTAAGTAACATTTCAGCAACTCATTTACTGTTGAATAAAGGATACTTGCAACTTGTGATTCTTCCCTTTCAGTGTAGCAAATTTTCCATCTCACTGAAGTTAACAAAACCTAAGGCAGTGTGGGGAGGTGGCACCTACTCTGGCCTGATGCTAAGCAGATGAACTGCACACACAGTTCCTTCCTCCTTTATTTTGTTCCTAGTCAAGTAGTTGAGGGCAGGAACACTTTTCTAATCCACACCCCAAATGCATTTGGCTGAGAGACAGTATAATCACATTAGATAGGCCTTCCTACATAAGTTCTGACGGTAGTAGAGTCATTCCCTTTATTTTAAAGTCAAAGTCAACTTCTGTAATTCCTTTCTGAAAAACAAATAGATGAACACTTTCATTCTCCATGTTGTACAAATGATTGAAGGACTAGGTAACAAAAACCAGTATTTTAACTACTTGGGGGATACTTTTTATGGTTATTGGTTTGAGGTTTTATTTTCATTTGTTTGGTTGTTCTGGCTATGACAAAAAAAAAAAAAAGTAATGCTGCTCAGCAATATGCAATGGAAAAAAAACCCTTCTGAAAATATTATTGTGTGCTCATGCCCCAAATTCACCAGAACTAGCTCCAAGTAACTTGTATCTCTTCCTCAAAGTCAAAATGAACACGATAGGTAAACATTTTCCATCAACTGCAGACACTGAAGCAGCCATAAGACTTTCAAGAAAAAGGATGTTTAAGTGTTCCAGAAAGTAGTGAGAACAATGGGAAAAGTACGTTGAAAGCAGTGGGAAGGTACTTTGAGGGGACTCATGGCCACGGGTCTGCTAATTTAAACATTCACTATATTATTTTTAACCATACATCTTACTATGACTACAGCCAAAATATCTGATTTTCAACTTAAATTTAAAAGTTTTAGGAAGGATAAACATTAAAATCATGATATTAAAAAGACATTGTAGGATCACAATGTAGTCTATTTTCCTTTTGAAACATTTCTGTTTCCAAATTATTTTCCATAAGGAAAATAACAGGAAACTTATTTTCCTGTAATGAAAAAGGAATGTTTTTACTCATGTTTAAACGTCTAAATAAAGTAACAAATGCTATAAGGGGAAAAAAAAAAGCAGTTGAATCAATTTATGCTGGTCCAAAAAAGCTTCAGAATGAAAATGTTTTTTATGAAAAATAAATTATGCAAATAAAACAAAGTTACACAATGCTTCAAATGTGTCTAATCTTTCAGAGCACCAAAGCAAGAAAGGAAATAGGAAAGTTGTCTGGTTCTTCTTAACAAAAAGGAGAAATAATACTAGTTGCTCACTGTACATATAAATGTTTATTAGTACCAATATGAAAGTAAAGTCAGTTATAATACTGAAATTTTAATAGAAAACACTGAAGTGTATAATGAAAAAGGTAATAAGCATGAGTTCTAAACACGTGACTAGATATGTTTTCAACACACATAAACACAGTTAAAAATGGCAAAGGTGTTTTAAAAAGGAAAGCAACTGATTTAATCCCAACATTTCATTCTATGTAATTTATCAAAGTAAGTTTCTGAGTTTTTTTTTCCCTCTAACCCTCAAATTCAAAGTTAAGTAAAAACACCAGTAACTTAACCACTTTTTTGGCAAGCAGTCACTTTATGCTAACCACAGAAACACTAGATCGCAGGCAAGTGGGTTTTGGAAATGCTGAGATAATGGAAGTCATCAAATCTGAAGCATTACTTTAATATCACTAACCATCTACATCATTATCAGAGACCACAGAGTAACTGGGTAACTCATTGGAAAGGGGAAAATGGCTGAGTCAGAAACATCCTTCTGACAGGGTAAATGACAGGGGATCAAGGACAAAGGAGAGAAAAACAGCAGGGTGGAGACAGCAATTTTACTCATAATGATACCAGAACCGGGAAGACATGAAACTTTCTCTAAGGAACTACCTGTCTCAAGTTACCCTAACAGACCTAGAAAAACCCATGCGATCAACCTCAGAAGCTTCCTGTGCTGCAGGCACGGACTTAAGGAGTGTGCTGTGAAGCCAAAACTTTTTCATAGCAGTAAGCAAAAGTTACCCAAAAGCCTTCCTAATAGTTCAGACCTTGTCTATTCTCAGAACTGCAGTTACAGATATTAACATAAAAAGCTCAAAATGGACTTCCTTTCTCAAGAAACATTCCATCATCTCAAAATGGGCTAAGTCAGAAGGTGGTGGTCTCTAAGTCCCTAATGAACTGATTTTTATTTTCTTTTTACCTTCACCAACCAGTCTCTAGTGCTCTTTTCAAAACCCCAAGTTACGTGTATTCTGCGCAGCATAATGTTGGATGGAACAAGTATTAGAAAAGATTTCCTTAACTGCACCAAAATCTGTGTGTTCTGTTAACGCATCATCTCTCTGTACTCCAGTCACAATTTTTTTTTAGCATTATACTAGTCTCATATGTGACTACTTCAATTTAAATTAATTGAAACTACATTTTAAAAATTCAGTTCTCCTAAACTTGTCCTTCTTGCTTTCCTTAAAAAAAAACAATTACACAGCTGAATTACTTCAGAACTCAGGAATACTGGAACTTATAAAGCAACCACTGTAAAAAGTTACTCTAAGTATCAGAAAAAGGAGTAAAAAGGAAACCTTCCTGCTATTTTTAAGTGATTCAGTATATATTAAATGAATTTGTAAAATTTTGCAATTAAACAGAGAATTACCAAAACTACTTAGAAAAAAATGAAACTCCCATGTACAATTTTTTTGTAATACAATGCACAGAATGTTGGTTCTATAAGGTGCTCCATAAATATGTACTGCACAAGGAAGCAGGATAGAGTAATTGATCGTGGCACTTCCACACATTGAATAGCCAAGTAAGTACCTGCAGCACTGTATACAATTCATTTTTTAATGTTCCGTAATTAAAAATTATTCTGACGGAGTAAGTGACATCTTGTAGGTAGAAAACAACAGATAGCAGACAAACTGTGTTTTCAAAACACATTACATAACCAACTGCAGAATTTTCTTCATCACCACTTTTCTAATATTTCATTAGCAATGATTTATTGGTTCTACTTGATTCTACACACCCTTAAAGAAACTCTAACCTTCTGTCATCTCACTATTTGAATGGCACTTTTCCTAGCATTTCCACAAGCCGTCAAATGGTCTGGCACCTAGTTCTGTTTGCCTTAGCCTAGAAAGAAAAGCCACCCGGCCCTTAAGCCTCTGTAGAATAAACCGAGTGGTGCCCATTAAAACCCAAAAGTTCCCTTCTAACCCAACTTCAGTACAAGTTTACACTAGGGAAGAAAAACCATGTCGGTTTATTGGCTTCATATGACACGAACATTTCCTTAAGTACTATCTAGGTCAAGTCACGATATTTATTCTTGAGTCAGATATTTCCATTTTCAACTTCTCTGGAAGCAGAGTACTTTGGCTAGTATTTTCATTTTTACTAGGATTAGTGATGTTCTTTTCTATTTCAAATGAGCAGTACTCAAAACTCCCAGGTGACTTTATGATAGCGATCATGAGATCAGGAGACAAGGGGAAATATTGTTAGAATCTTACTTCAACAAAGAAAACTACAGCACTCACAGTTCCATTCGGGTTACCATCTGGCAGAACACAACACAGATTTTTCAGTAACTCTCGTTAAGGAAATCAGCAATCATAAGGAGAAAACAAATGAAATGAGATGTCTCAAAGTCCACCGTGCTATGACATCACATGCTCAGGTAACTGCCTGTATTCACTGACTGGAAATGTGTTTTTCTAGAAGATACCTTGATAAGATCAGAGATTCATTCCTTCAATTTACTCAGATTTATACTGATCAAAGGTGCCATATCCACAAAAGATCAGGTGACTTATCTCCTTAATTATCACATGATTAGAAGAACATTTCAATCAAATCTCCTCCTCCATAGGTATAGTCTACACAGAGCTGGGGTTTCAAAATACACTCATAAAATTTCTGTAGAGGTAACTAAAAGTTTCA
Source organism: Petromus typicus (assembly GCA_004026965.1). Taxonomy (NCBI): domain Eukaryota; kingdom Metazoa; phylum Chordata; class Mammalia; order Rodentia; family Petromuridae; genus Petromus; species Petromus typicus. Next base: position 128,970 of record PVIR01000604.1, read on the forward strand.
CATAGATTTTAAGAAAGAGTATTATCAACCCCTTAGGTTCTCAATGTAAACTCATCACAGACCATTTTTTTTTTTTTTTTGAGGGAGAAGTTTGTATACATTTTACTAGTATTTAAGTTACATATGAATTTTTGAAAGTTGTCTATTCAACTAACAATGGCTGTAAATTCAGCTATACTATGAGAGGAGAAGCGAAAATAACAGTGACAGATTTCAATTCACATGCTGCTGAGATGCGTTTACTTTGTACACAGGGGCAACACAGATCTTTCATGGACTGTGATTAGTATTGAAGAATTATTTCAGAAAAGAAAAAAATAATTTTAGAGCTGGCCAGGATTCTAATTGTGCTTACTCAGAAGCCAAAAGATCCTCAGAAAATTATTTTTCTCTTTCTCCCTCAGGATTCTCATCTGTAAAACAAGGAAAAACAGGGAGACAAAAGGATAAAGAAAGATCAATCAATGAGTACTAAATTATAGTTAAATAGGATCAAGAAGGACTGGACTAATGTGCTATTTGAACAGCAGGGACATTACAATTATATACTTCAAAAAGTTACAAGAAAGAGTCTAATATTTTTGCCATAAAGAAATAATATTTAACTTAATTTAAACATTATATAATTATGTATGTACAAAAACATCATGTATAATTTTTATATTTTTTGAATCAATTAAAAATAAATTTAAATTTAGAAAATAAAGATAATTATCAGGACTCACTTAGATCAATTATATGAAAGGCCAGAGACAGTGCCACTTAATGAAAAGTAGTTCAATAAATGAAGTCTATTACAAAGTCAGTTAATAAATTGTATAATTCTTCTTATTAAGTATTTCTTCTAGTCATATCCCATTGAGGCAGTGGTCAATAATCTACAGAAACATTTTCTAACAAGAGACAATTTGTATACCTTTAATGTCCTATGTCCACTGAGTGAGAACATATTTGCTATGTACATTACGGGCCTCAATTTAAGGAGAAATCAGAACACCGAGGACATTTAATTAGGTCCACCACAACAAACTTCATTAGTTGAATGCCCAGGGTTGAAAGCAAATTAGAATTCAATGTGAAAATTATGCAAGATGAAAGAATCACAATCAGGAATGGTGTGTCAATGGGTGGTACACTGAGAAGCACAGCCAGTCAGAATCTAACCAACATGTCAACATGTGGAGCAAAAATTTGCACATAGTTGAGAGTAGACGGTTTTTCCTAGTAGTTTTTTTTTTTTTTTAACTCTGAGTTGCTCTAGAAAGAAGTGTCTGGCAAGTCTATATGACATTTTGGCACCTGTACTATAGAAAATGTAGATACTTCTCACCCCATTTTTAAAAGGACAATAACTTTACTGTGGCATAGAGCATACACACTGAAAGGCAAAATACCTCTTCTTAACTTCAGATACCTGCTAGAATTTTAGTTCTGAACTATCAGCACTCACCAAATGAGCTCTAACAAGTGACTTTACAAATCAGAACCTCATGTTCTGAGACCAGATAGCAGACAACCTGAGTTGTCTTTAAGAACTGAGAGAAATGCATAATCCTACATAAGTGACAGAGATTTGTGTCTCAATACAAACACATCTGCAAATGTAAAAACTGCAGCACGTACGAAGCTGGTCCACACAGGATAACTGAAATGCCAGCCTTCTCCTATACCAAATACTGCTTTCTTCTTTCTTGCTGCTCATTTCATTATTTCTATCAAACAAAATAAGAAACATCTTTTATTCATTTGTATAGCAGCTTTAACCACCCTTAAATCTTAAGATCGCATTTCAGTCAATCTGGTACCTAAAAAAACCTAAGCTTTTCTGATTTCAACCAGTAGTTCTCACAAAGTCTTCATTACTGGGGTGAAATGGGACTGTATTATTAGATACTAACTGTGCAAGGACACAAAAGTGGACTTAGTCATTTACTAAAAGCTTTTCCTGCGGCTAGATGATTATAGTACAGCCTGAGAAAGCCAACACCTTCCTTCTTGAAGGCACCAAATTTTTCAAGTTCATCTGGAGCATGTTCTAAATACCCTGAACTTTTATTATGTAATGCTATTGAAACTGGGTTCAGCACACCCTACAGTATACTTATTTCAGCCATAATCCCACAGAGGAAGTGAAAGAAAAATCAGGGGCATCCTGCATCTGTGAACAAGACAAGATTTCTAAATACAGTACCTTTCTACTATAAAGAATTCGGCGCCTCACTTGTAAGGGGTTCAGAGTTATTTGGATGAATTATATATATATGTGTTATATATACACATATATATTTATAGATATATTTATATACTTAGATATATTTATATATACACACATATACTTAAGCTAATTACATATTATATAAATACTTAACACCTCCCTAGAAGTAGTTCACGTTTTATAAAGCAGTGTTAACTCCTCCTACACTATATAAAGCTAAACCAAATCTTCCTAAATTAAGTAAAATTAAATATAGTCATCCCAAAGCAAAAATGCTATAGCTTCATCTGCTACTTTCCAACCTCTTTTAATCACAAACCAAAACAAATCTGTGCCATCTACATCTCTACATCGATGTAGTTTCCAAATCTAAACTCTGATTCATTAGGTCCTTCTATAGCTAATAGCTTTAAAAATATCTTACATTTGACCAGTTGACCATTAGTAAAATGTTATAAGAATATTCTCCTTTTTATTCTAAAAATAAATGTAAGCTGGGCATGGTGGCACATGTCTGTAATCGTATTACTTGAGAGGCTGAAGCTGGAGGTTCACTGCAAGTTCAAGGCCAGCATAGGCTACACCGCAGACTTTCTCTCAAAAAGCACTTAAACGTATGTATAAGTCATTATCCTTCTAGTGTAACAGAAACTCGGACTGAGAGGATGAGGTGAATGGAGTCACACTGTAGATGCTGGAGAGAGTTTTGGAGAATACTTCTGCTTTTCTTAAGCAATGCACACACTTATAAAGCAAATGGCAGGGGCATAACCATATGGTTGCAGACTGGTTGAAACATGCAGAGAGGTGGGCAGCTGTACGGGTCAGCTATGGATTGACTGCATGGTTTTGGCCAAAACAGGAGTCATGATAAAGTGAGCAGGGCTGCCAAGCCTGGATTTCACCTTCATGTCTGTATGTATGTAAAGGGGAAAATAGTATGCATAAACATTCTGAAGTGAACTCAAGAACATCTAAGAAACAAACTAGATCTTCTAGTAACCAGCAACAAAGCTGCCACATCAATGTACTGCATATTACCAGGGTCTTATGTAATTAAATTAATGCTTAAACATGTATGGTAATCCCTTCCCCAGAAACTATTATGGGGTAGATCTTGAGTAAATTTCAACATTAAGCAAACTCATATAGAAATCTGAGAGATTAGGCAATTCCTACACAAAAAATACAATTTATTGCTAGTCCCCTACTCTAACCTCCATAAATTCATGTAAATGATCACAGTGCTTGCTCGTAGGATAAGTTCAATTACCTCCGGATGTTCTTCACACTGAGAATATGATGTCACATATTCTGACAAGTTTTCTACAGTATCCTGTAAATGTAAGTAACACTAAGAAATTCTGAGATTAGCCAGCTATACCACTCTTTGTCTTGCAAGAACTGCTACATCAATGTAGAAAATGAGAGATGCTACTTAAGCAATTAACTGTCAAGTTACAACAGGCCTGACATACAAACAACTTGGATTACAAACATAATTTTAGTTTTAATTTACAACCAAAGTCTTGAGTTATGAGCTGAATGTCAGCCACTTGTGCTTCCAGATGGTCTCAGATACAGATTTAATTAAAGAGTTCTAGGGCCGGGGATTTAGCTCAGTGGTTCTGGCACCTGTCCTGCAAGCACCAAGGACCTGGGTTTGATCCTCAGTAACCACATACCATACTGGGTGTGGAGACTCGTGCCCAGCAACAACCAGTGCCACATAACAGTGCCGGGCGTGGTGGCTCATGCCTGTAATCCCAGCACTCGGGAGGCAGAGGCAGGAGGATTGCTGTGATGTGAGTTGGAGGCTGAGCTCAGGGCCAACCTGAACGAGCGAGATCCTGTTTCCAAAAAAAAAAAAAAAAAGTTCTACAAGGAGCAGTTTAGCATTCTTTCCTGTATGGGGATAAGAAATCCTGGCCAATGTCTCCCTACAGACACTGAGATCTGCCTGTGTACAAGAGAGACTTTGAAAGCAGTGTAGAAGAGCCTGAGGCTTCAACTGACCAACCTGAATTACAATCAGTCCTCACAAACAAATTCAGTGTGTAAGTTAAGGGTTCCCTGTTGTCCAAACTGAGTTCATGAAATAAACAGGAGGGAAGAGGTAGGATAAATTTATGGAGAATCACCATTTGAGGTATGGTTAGGTTGGAAATAAATAGATTATATTCGGACAGTGGATAAGGAAACACCAGGCAAAGGACTAAGATTGGTATTCACAAGAACAACAAACTGAAAGAGAAAAAATTGAGCTTTTACAGTGCAACACTGACAGTTACAGAGATTCAGTTCATACCAAGGTACACAGAACTGCTGCATCCAGTTCTTCAGTTAACTCTTTCAAAAGCATTATTTGGCACTGAAATATTATCTCTAGTGAAAAGACCAAGAAATTAGAAATTTGTAGATAATGAATGTTTCTGACTTATAAATAAGTAGCATTAAAGAAGTTAACTCGATTTAAGCACCATACTCCAAACTGGATGTCAAACTAGATACAATAAACTAAAGCAAATACTATAAAATAATTCTAGGAGTTTGGTTACAGAAAAGCATACCATAAATGTGTAGAGTAAAAGTAATTTCTGTGCTTTTATTTAAAATGCAAGTCAAAATGTTAGCTGTATTACATACTGCCAAGTAAATAGAAAAAATAATTTTCTATCTCTTCAGGCACACACATCAGTTCAACATCTGTTCTCTATACTTGGGGGAAATCCCTAAATTAAGAACAGAAAGAAAACTAAATAGAGTTTTGACAAATTTTATAATTAACTAGTGAATAAGGCAACTACAGACTTCATCTTTTAGATCCAATACAGGATATGCATGTTTCATTTGACAATTAGTTAAGACACACAAAAAACAAGAACTTCAAGGTAGACTCTGAAAGACAAGCACCTTCAAATTTTAAAAGCCAATGAAAACTTCACATAGTTGTAACATGGATGTTGCTCAATCACCCAGTCCAGTTCACTTGGTATTTCTGCAATGTCTTCTTCAGTTAAGGAACTTCAGAAATCAAGTCGATGGAACTTTAATGGGAGAACCATAAAATCAACAGAAAAGAAAAACTGATTATGGGTACACTTGAGCTTAGTTTAAAATAATGAGGACTGACCACAGAAGCCTGAGAAAGCAATAGAAACAAACACGCCAGTTTATAACCCAGCAATCATGGACTAAATAGAGAACATTCTGCAGATGAAGCCAGAAAGTGACTGTGAATGTAAGACAGAGATGGATCAGCTCTTTGTAAGACTAACTGATCGGCCCAGCTGCTAGAGCAAAGCAGATGCCCAGATTGGAAGAAAGACAACCTTAGTTGAGATCTTTCTGTACTCAAAAATTAGTGAATGTAGTGTTTAAAGGAATTCACAGGTCCCTTTATAATCAATAAACAAACTTTGTTGTTGAAAGAGTAATAAAGGAGAAGGAAAGTCTAAGTCATTCATAATCCTACTCTGTGCACTTAAAAAGTCCCAAACTAAAATTAATGGAAATTGACTCAGTCTTTATGACTCATTAGAAAAGCAAAAGGAAAAAAAAAAAAGTCCAGTGGAGACTCCCTTGGTATTTGGTCACTGTGGAACTGTATTAGAACTGAAAAACACTCATCAGCTACAAAGCCCTAAAAGTTTGGTAGTAAACCAGATACAATTTTCTAGGTAGGAGTGATACTCAAGTGTATGGAAATATCCACACAAGTTTTGAACAGAGTCAATTATTAAGTAATAAACAAATAAAAGGGAAAACTTGTTTTTAAAAGCTGGATCTGTGACAGCTCAATGGCAGAGCACTTGCCGGGCATGGGCCAGGCCCTGGGTTCCATCCCCATCATCAGGGAAAACAAGGTGCATTTGCTGACTACTCTGTACCTTACTCATAAAAGCTCCTGAGGCCTGCACTAGAAGCTGAGCTGGCATATGGCATCTTCTTATTGTCCATAATATTGCCACCCTGATTCACGTATCAAATCCCCAGAAATTTAAAAGGGCAATAATTTTATTTTTTTTAAGGTACTAGGGATTGAACTCATAGCCTTGCACCAAAACCACTGAGATAAATCCCTGGCCTAGGAGTGTAATTTTTGTTCTTATCAAAAAGAATATATATATATTTTAAAAGTCATTACAGAAATTAAGTATGTTGTGATAGGAGTTCAATCAAAACTTGTCCAAAAGGGATTCCCTATATGAAAGCAGTTATAATAATTAGTGTTCATACTGCCAAACAGAATTAAAAAAAAAAAAAAGAAAAAGAAAAAGAAAAAACTTTTGGGGAAGTTTTGTTGGAAATGTTTTCAAAAGCACTTTTTCCCCTTGTAAAATACCTAACCATAAACATCTTAAGCTTTGCAAGTCACAAGGTCAACAGTACTTATCGGCCCCAGGACTCATCTCCACCTCCGTGGAGCAAAAGCAGACATACATGATATGTGTGTGAGTAAGCTGGGCTATGTTCCAGTCAAATTCTAAGTACAGACAATGAAATTCAAGTTTCATAATATTTTCATGTATCGCAAACTTTTTTAATAATTACAAAATGCAAAAAACATTTCAACTTAGTCACTGAGCCAAAATGCTCAAGGGTGTTTTAAATCCCTGCAACAAACTTCAGTTACTGGGGAGAAGTTCTCTTCATGCTTTTATATTATCAGGTAATTGAGCTGTCACTCCAAGAAACAGAAACTGGCGTAGGGGAGGATCCCGCTGTTGAGGCAGCCACAGTATCCTCAGTCCATCCTTCCCAAGTGCCCACTCGTGTGTAGTCTGTATATAAAAACTAGAGATTTCTGGGGCCATCTCCACAGACTCACACAGTGTCAGTAAAGAATGGGTTTCTAAGGAGCTCCCCACTTTATTCTGATGCTAAACTAATACCTGAAAACTAATCATAGGTTTAACTGAGAGATCTGAGAAGATCTCAGACTCTGTAAAGAACTCTCAAAGCTCAGTAAGAAAGTAGTATAACTAACAAAACTGGCCAGAAGTTTAGAATGTACACTGCAACTAAACACAGGAAGAACCATTCACTGTCAACTGGTGATCAGGGAAAGGTGATTAAAGTCACAATTGAATGCCCTTACATGTCTACTAAAATGTAAGGGAAAATTTGGACATGGGCAAGTGCCAGCAAGTTCTAGGGCAAGGAAAATGACTCGGGCACTCTGAAAAGCTTGGTGGTATTGGCAGGTACTTGCCACATGCCACTCTGCAGTGCTTACCCAACAGAAACAAAAGCTTCATGTATGCACACAAATAAGCACACACGTGCACACACACATCACTGCAGATAAATAAATATTTAGAGCTTTACAATCTAAATGAAAATGTTTCAGTTTTATAATCACTGAAACTGGAAATGTGCTTTTCACCAGTGAGTGAATAAACTGAGGTATGAACACATAATGGAACCTTAAGAAACAGAAGGAACGAGCTCACTGACACATGTGCTATATCAGATACTCTAATGTAGAGAAGAAAACTCCAAAGCTTCTTACTACGTGCTCACAGTTATGTAATATTTTGACAAGGCAAAAGTATAGCGGCATAAAATAAATCAGTGGCTGGCAGTGATGAAAAAGTCTGAGAAGGTTAGAGGTTATGAGATCTTGACTTCTGTGATGGTTGCAGATTTACTGAAACCATCTAGTAAAAAACCCCAGAACTATGTAGTAAAAAAATGAACTGCTGGGCCAGGGATTTAGCTCAGTGGTTCCAGTGCCTGACTTGCAAGTGTAAGGTTCGGGGCTGATCCCAGTAACCACATACAACAATGCCGGGTGTGGTGGCTCATGCCTGTAATCCCAGCGCTCGGGAGGCAGAGGCAGGAGGATTTCTGAGTTTGAGGCTGAGTTCAAGACCAGCCTAAACTACAAAAAAAACTGCTACTGTATATATATTCATAACGCAATGAACTCTACTGAAAGAGAAAACAAATGGAGAAAAAGAACATAAACAAGACTGAATATGAAACTTGTTTTAGTTTTACTATAATTTTTTTAGTGTTCTTAAAACGGTACACAGTTACCAAGTATCCTATAAATATACTCTTATTGTGTGCCTTCAAATGAAATAATGGCAAAAGGAAATAGTTCTCATTTTTTGTTTGTCATACTCTCTTAAAAGTAATAACTGACAGTTCTTTTGCACAGCTTTCAAAATTCAAACATACGGAACAGTCTGGATTCAAACATTTAAATAATCTCCAAAGTCCTGTAAATAAAAACCAATTATCCTTTGTAGGTCATGTCAAAGATGTAGGATACCCTACTTTATATTTTAGAAGCACAGACACCACGAAGTGGGTCATCAGAAACAAACCCAAAAGCACCTCCAATGGCTACCTTCTACATTACTTTTTATCACCGGGGTAAAATTCATGCATCTCAATAAATCTCAGGTACTTGACCAGAAATGAGGAAAGACCATGTCCAACGACCAAGTTTATTTCTCCAGTCTATCCCACTGAAAAAAGTTCCAGCCCTGGGCCAGGATTTGGCTTAGTGGTGCTGCTGCCTGCCTTACATGCACAATGTCATGAGTTTGATACTCAGTATCACAAAAAAGACAAAGTTCCAATCCTTATACGCTGCCTTTCATTAAGGTTGAGTACACTAAACAAGTATCTATATGAGTGTGTGTGTGTGTGTGTGTGTGTGTGTGTGTGTGTGTGTGTGTATGATTTTTCAGGTAGAAAAATAGTAAAGACAGAGCATGACTTTCCATAGTGCATCTAGTAATTTGCTGAATTACAAATAAAAGCTGAAAATCATTTGATTAAAATACACTCATTAGCATCTCTGTGAAAAATCTAATAACTAACCTGAGGAAAATCTCTAAAATAGACTATTCATTCTATTAAATATATGGTGGCCATTAAATGAAACAATCTTATTTATACAACAATTTTTTAAAAGGAAGAACAAAAACAAGACAGAAGGAGAAAGAGGGACAATGAAACTGTGTATTCCTTGTTCTAAACTTTTATAACCTAGGTCCTCAAGTGTCAATGCTCATTACTTAATCTCAATAGTACAGAACAACTCACTTCTCCTGTCTGGCCCACAGATTTTCACCTGCAAAATGAGTGGGACAACCTAGCTCAGTAGTTGCATATCCTTTCTACCAGCATCCCTCTTTGAAATATCAGTTAGCTCCATATACTATAGTTTCCTACATGGGAACTGTCCTTTTAATACCTGTTAGTATGGAAACAAAAAGTATGAATAACATACATGTTCATTAGAAAAAATCAGTGTGTCTATTCATTCAAAAAGGATTCACACCTGCATACAAAAATAAACTGTTTTTTTTCTCTTAGGCAAGAAGCATTTATGGTACACATGTGAATTTAAAGAACTCTTTGCAGTGACTCCATGAATTCCAACAGCACTGTATCTTCACACTGCAGGCCCTCACACAGCAGATAGCTGCTATTTTAAAATTCTGTATCAAGATTTCTTCCAACTTCTGAATTGTGTGAAATGTCTTGGCACTTAAAAAAAAAAAATGAAATCAACTCCGTTAGTCAGTTATAATAGTGATTATTTCCAACCAGGAAAAGAATTACTTTTTAAAAAATGTTCTTTCTGTATATACCTTTGTTAAGTGAATTCCTTTCACAAAACATACCTAATAAAAATGCCTCAGAAAAACAGAAATCAAGTCTATAAATTTAATACTGGAATTAATGATGTGTAATACACATGGTCAAAGGCATTATTTCTGCTCTTTATGAGCCTGTACTACTCTAAAAATGGTATGAAATAATCAATACATTGGAGATAAGATTTCTAAATGATCAAAGAATATCTAATACTATATTCATTCATTCTCATATGTATATATTTACTGAATGTGTCCTGGCTACAAGCAAGATATGAAGACAGATGAGAATGAAACCACACAAGACACAGTCCAAGAGGATCCAGCCGACAGGGTTTTATTTTAAAAACAATAAAAACAGCTGTGGAATTTTGAGGAAAAGGGAAAGTGAATTAGCTTTAGGCTAGAAGAGAAGTACATCTCACGAATATTGAGATCACATTAGGTTTCCAGGGTGCAAGTAATGAGGCTTAGATCTCTGACTTACTAGGTGAACTGTAGTAATTTGGTATGCCTTCCCTTTAACTTCTGGATTAATTCTATTAATTTATCCTTTATGTCAGTGGGTGTCTGGAATCTAAAATTAATCAGTGGTTTCTAGGTGGCTTTCCTTTTATAGATATTTCTAAAAAGGTCCAATTTTTATCTAACACTAAAAAAAGGATTGATTATAGAATGGCTATGGTAGGTAGTTACCTACCCATCAAGAAAAAAGTTGCTCCTGGGTAAAATGATTTTAGATGATGCACACACACACACACACACACACACACACACAGTTCACTAACTTTGGAAATGGTGATATTTTCAATTTGAACAATAATACAAAATAAAATGCAACAGTTGGAGAATTGCAAAATTGGAAGAAAAACTTTAACATTAGTAGTAGAGAGGAGGACTGGATCACATCTGCTGACTAACTAGAAGTGGAAAAACAAATAGCAAAGCAGGTGATAAAGAACAGGGTTTAGAACAGTTTCGATGAACAAGCTAATGCTCAGAGCAAAACTTTATGATAATACAAAATCTGTGTTAGCCTGAGGAAAAGGTGAAAGTACAATAATAAGTGGGGAATTAAAATTAAGGAGAATATGAAGAAAACAAAAGTAAACTGGAAAATCATGACTGATGTTTAAGAAAAGAAATTCAGTATAGAAGTTGAATTTGCCAAAAATATCTAACTTTATCAAATGATTAAATGTCCTAGTTTTTAGAAAGAATGCATTTTCACCTCTAAATTTTAAACTAAGAAACTTTTAGAATACTGGCAGAGGCCTAAAATTTGTGGGTTATATATTGCTTTTTAGTTATAGATCTAATAACTTAAAAAGTTACCAAGTATTTCAAATCTTGTTTCACAGAATCTCAAATGTTTCAGAAGAAATAAAGCCTATTCCAGAATATCAGCAATAGCATTTTCCATTTTAAAAAGTATACAGATGTATCAAATGGTCTAGCCTAAAAATGTGTTCATATTTTGTTGACTCACTGTTTTTCACCTATGTATGAGCTCAAATGTCTCTTAGTTTTAAGTGAGACAACCTAAGATATAAACACTACCATAGCTGTGTGTATGTGTGCTTGTGTTTTTTAAAAAGTTCTGTTCAAAATGAGGCATATCTTTGACTTCCTTAAAACCTAGGGAGAAAAGAACTGGTAATGTAAGAGAAGATCCTCAAACACTCCCTTACCCTGTGTCAGCTGCTACCTATTACCTCTGTAGAGATGTCACAGGGTTCCCCACCCCACCCCAGGAAGGGCAAGTAGAAGGGATACACTCTCACTATATCATTGTCTTCAGTCGCAACTGGGATCTACCCAAGAGTGCTAAGTTTAATAGTATAGAAATGTACTTAAGGTTTCAATTCAGAAGACAAATGGAGGAGAAAGAATTTTTTTTAATGAGATTCAAGTATCAGAGCCAGAATATCAAACCAATTATAACTAAACCTCTACAAACATGGTCAGAGTTTCACTATTACAACAGCCTCAATGTTTATGCATGGGCACCAGTTTTACTGTCTTTAATTAGGGTAAAGATCCTGTGCGGGAGTTAATGAACCTTAATTAGAAGTTATATTAGAAAAAGGTAACTTATTCTCCACATGATGTTCCTATCCCAATACCTGATTTTCGTTGATGATCTTACAACTAGAGTCAGATGTTTTCAGAGACACTGATCTCAATTCTGAGCCCCCTCGAAATCAATAAATATTAAAGCCCACCTTAACAAGGAAACAGAAAGAACTGCATTTATCTTTCACTTTATCCGATTATGGAAATCGGATTGCCAAACACCATATTATGCAAAACGAAAGCCAAACTGCATTTTTAGATGGAAAGCATTTACAAAAGTCCTTGATAAATAGTATTCTGGTATAAATCACTCATGTCTTGGTAAGAAAGCAGAAGAACTAATGGCAGATGTATACACTGAAAGTGAACTTAAGCCTTTTTTCCAAGTAACCAAAAGCATAGGTGGCTAGATTCAAGTTCATAACCCACATACATGGTTAATGTATATTTACATGACTGGTTTGGTTTGCACTACAATTATCATTCTACTCATCACCCAACCCAGAAGAAGCACTACCTAAGGTCACTAAAAAAAAAAAAAAGCCATCAATAAACAAGCACAAAACCCAAACCCAAAAGTAAGGGCTAACTAGACAATCTCTAACACTATGTTTTCGAAGTTTGTATTTATTTTTTACTTTTTATTACTCAGGCATCTTAAAATGAAAATAATAATAAACCTGTGAATTCCACAGACTTCACCAAGACCAAGCCAGAAAGGAAAGTGGACAAATGTTAATCCTAAAATTTCTGTTCTTCCGGTGTTAGAAATATCCCTGTGGAACAAACAGGTCAGACACAGCTCCACTCAAAATTTTACCAAAACTCAAGGCTATCAGTCCCTGATATCCTACTTTCGGACTTCTGGGAGGGAATGAAGCCAATCAGTCTAATTACTTGAGACTTCCGAGCTGGCCTGAACAAGATCATTTAGTCCGATTAGGCTTCCAACGAAAGGCAAAGTTCCAAAAAAGGCAAAATTCTTGTCAACCTCACATTCCCAAACATCTCGGGCCACAGTATTCACGTGAAATATATGACATCAACAACAAAAGTCGTCTTTGCAAATTCGTACAACTCCTGGGCTCAAAAAAGCACTCGCAAACTTCAATATTTCCCAGCACCAAAGAATCGCCAAAGATAAGTGAAAATTTTGGTGATTCGGCAAATGTGCCAGGTCGTGGGGCTGCTGGTAAAAATGAGGAAGGAGGTACCACAAGCTACTTCCAGTCAAGTCAGCTTGGACAGCATTTCTCAACTTTCCACTTTTTCCAGACATCAGTATATATAGGCAGTCCCAGAAAACGAAAAAAGAAAAAAATAATAATCCCAGGGCCTCTACACTCCTCACCCACACTGTTCTTTTTTTGTAAGAAAGCGCTTAGAGCAGCGGGTTCCTTTCAGTCCCTCCAGGCAAAACCAACTCTAAACTTTTCAACCTTAAGGAAGGTGGGGAAGTCAGTCCGCCAGACACAGGGCAGAGGAAAATAGGGAAAGAGGCAAAGAGTCATGTTTCAAAACAAAGGCTCCACCAGCACCGAACGTCAACCCCTCCCCACTTCCCAAAAGCCTTCAGGTCAGCTAAACTGAGCTCTGATTTTTAAGAACAAATCCATTTGCCCAGCTCTGCAGCTTCACTAAGGGCTTTGTCATTTACCAACATCTGTATAAGAAATACAAGACCCCAGGGATGGGAGGGTCCCGTCCGTCTAAGTCCCCGCCGCCGCCAGGCCGGGCCGAGCCGTGGCGGCTCCGCGCGCCCCCCGGGCCCGAGAGGACTGCGCCTTCGCGGGGAGCCGGCAGCCCCGAGCGCCCGCCTGGCCCGGCCTTGTCCTACCTTCCTTCACGCCGGGCAGCTTGGACTGGTCGATGCTGACTTCAGCCATGTTGGGCCGGGGTCCCGGCCGCCGCCAGCTCACAGCCGGCCCGAAGCGCGGAGGCGGCGACGCTTGAGAGCCCGGCAGGGAGGGAAGGACCCGCGACAGAGGCGGTGGCAGGCGGCTGGCGGCCCGGCTGCCCCGCCGCAACCACCTGCTCGCTCGCGCCCGGCCCTGATCAATACAAATACCCGAAGCCCGGAAATGGACCCGCGGCCCACTACGGAGGGAGAGAGGAGACAGAAAGGCGGCGAACAGCGGGCAGCGAACCGCGGCCGGGGTGGGGCCGCCCGGGGAGCGGCGGGTCTGCAGCAGCGGGCGTCTCTGCGTCTCCTTTGTACCCCAGGAAGCACCCGCGGACCGGCCCCGGCGGCGAGACCTCCCCTTGGGCCCAGCTCCCTGCCGCCGCGGGTGGAGGAGAGGTTAGGGCGAAAGGTCACCGGAGGGTAATTATCCCCCCTCCCTCCCCGCGACCTTCTCTGGTTTCAGAATTTGCACCGGACGCTTTCGGAGCGCTGTCACTCAACTCAGGCCCTCCTCCTGCCTCGGGAGTAGAAGGGGGATAACGCGGGAGTATTAAAAATAAACAATTCAGCAAACAACAGAAAGAGCTGGGGCGATTTAAAGGAGAGCACCTTCACAACCACCAGCTGGGCGAACTGCGTTCAGCGTTCATCAGAAACACATGGACGCCTACCAAGTCTGACGCGAAGTACTGGGAGTGAGAAAGATGTGTCAGACTTATCTCTGTGAGAGCGTGGCACACTCTGAACTGTAGTTACAACGTGTCTGTTCTCCTGAACTAGGCAACTTCTCTTCCTTTTTCGAGGAAAACTTTTTGACTCCTATCCAAAATTTATGTAAGGGTAAAACCTCAACCCGGTCACTGATTTTACCCATTCCCCTCCCATTCAGGCTCATCCAGGCTCATGGATGTGTGACCTAGACAGGTCAAGCAGAATGCATGAAGAGGGACCGTTGTTAAGAGTTCTCTTTGCTGTGGGAAAGGTCTGCCCTCAGCAAGACACAATAAAGTCAAACTGAAGACAATTAGTCTTCCCAGAAAGGGAGATGGAGAGGCCATGACAAAGGCTCAGTAGCAAACCAGGATAATCCTCGTGCATCTGGGGTTTCTGTAACTTCAGGGTCTTCTCAATTTATCCTGTTTCATTTGAAGTAAAAGTTGATTTTCTTTTACTCACGTCTCTAGAGTGTCAGTGTGAAAGACCAAGAAGGGGAGGTTTATTTTACATTGACATTGAAAAATAAGCTCCGCGGGGGAGCACAATTTGGGGAGAAAACTTGCTAGGTCAGATGGTGGCAAACTCTGTCCTATACTCCAAACTTCAGCCTGCTGAATTCAAGTAAGTATTTTTATTTGATTGTTAACGATCATAAAAATATGACATCTTTTCAAACTTACATCTCAGGACCAATGTCCAAATTACTGAACTTTGACCTTTTAGAGAAACTGTCCATCATTCTGTTAAGCAAATAGAAAACAGTAAGTTATGAGGAGATGTATTAGAAAGATAGGCTTGTGAGGACAGCTGTTAATTTTTTTATTTCTTGTAGCTATAGAAAATAGTTATAATAATAACGTTCTCTCCCCTGCCCAGTCTCCTGTTTCTGTTTATCACGATCTGTCCTAGGAGGCTGACAACTATGGATATATACCCGGATCCCTTAGTTCTGTGGTTTCCTGTTGAGTTTGACCAGTGAGAAGTATTGGCAAAAGATTATAAGACAGAGAAACAACAAAGTAGGTATCACATACCTCTGCACCTAAGCTAGCCATGGCAGTGTCCTTCCATAGTCACCATCTAGAGGCCTCTCTTCCGGGTCTGTAATGACGCCATTTTTTTCCGTGGCCATTTTTAGACCTCCGATGATAATGGCTGCCCGCTGCTGCTAGTTCCTTTAACGCTGCTAACGTCTCTAGATAGTCCCTTTGTAGACTCATTTAAACCATTTTGATTGTGTTTTGTTTCCTGCTTCGACTCTGAGCGATGCATCAGATATGACAGATGATTACTGCTTTGCCTTCCTTATAAATCTCCACCTTTCTGACCTAGAGAAAAACAAAGGCACATAGAAAAGCCAGCCCTGTTGTCTAAGGAATCACTTATTTGCGACAGAGAAACAAATGAGCCCCATCCACTTTCACAGAAGATGATTTGGAAGTTCCTCACATAGCCGCGCTCTCCTTCTCAACCCTGCACCCACTCTCTCTGTATCTGCCCTGACTTGAGCCAACATTAGAGCTCAGGGTTTCCAACAGAGGACGGAAGGCGACATGCTAACAGCCAAGTTTTTGAGAATTTATTTACTAGGGGAGATTCATATGGTGACATCCTGTAATTGATGACATTTAATGTCCAGAAATGTTCATTTTGAAATGAAAAGAATGAAAGGCAGGCTTCCCAGAGGGAATACAAAGCTCTAATTTGAAGTATACCCCAAACAAATCACAAATGACCAAATCATGTCTTCAACGTCTTAGTGTAAAATAAGTTTATTTCTAAAACAACATGGAACCACTAATTGATTTTTTTAAAATTTGAGGCATTTTCTATTTTAAGAAGGTTAATTTGGAAATAATAAAGAATATAGATTGAGATATGCAGAATTTGACCATAAGAACGCTAATTGGAAAATTTATAAAATGCAGAGACAACCACAAGTTGGAGCCACTAGAGAGTAAGTTTCATGAGGGCAGGGATCATAGGCTTTATTCACTACTATCTGGACTAGGTTGAATAGAATTCAGAACATAATAGTTACCCTGAAGACTTACTAAAATAAATAAATTAATATTTAACTGTATGATCACAAACTAAAAGAAGGCCTGAAAATGTTGCTCAGTAGAAGAGAAAACAAGAGAGTGGGGTGGGAGAGAGAGAGAACCAAAACTAAAAGAAAGCTATATGGCTAATGAATAAAAGACATAGACTTTGACAACATAAGCTTAAGGAGTTAAACATACAGCTGAAAAGAATCATCCCTCTTCTTGGCCACCAATCTTTCCTACCTCATTAACACAATCTAAGATGTAGTTGCAAAACAGAAACTATAATTAGAACTGCTTACCACCTACGCCAAGGAGACTGTGTTAGTTCTCCAGGCTGCCATCACAAAATACCACAGAAGAGATGGGTTAAAGAGAGAAATTTATTTTTTATAGTTCTGGAGCATACTAGTTCAAAATCAAGGCGTCAGAAAATTTAGGTGTTTTTCTCTTTTCCTCTGAAGTATTGGTCTTCTTATCTTAGGTTGGTCTATCTTCTTCTTGGATTCTCACTTTTTCCTCTGTGTATCCAAATTTA
Organism: Petromus typicus; assembly: GCA_004026965.1. Taxonomy (NCBI): domain Eukaryota; kingdom Metazoa; phylum Chordata; class Mammalia; order Rodentia; family Petromuridae; genus Petromus; species Petromus typicus. The sequence continues at coordinate 146,086 of PVIR01000604.1, forward strand.
TTCCAAGTCAAATTGGGATTAGATCCCACCCATTTGTCCTCATTTTAATTTACTTCCCTTTTCAAGGAGATTAAGGCCCTATCTCTATATACAGTCACACTCATAAACACCGAGGCTTAGAGTTTTTGCAAAGGAGACAAATTTCAGCTCGTAATAGAGACTATCAGATTAACTTACCTATGTCTAGTCCAGGTCTCATTTTCACTTGGATCTTTATTTTATAGAGCAGTTCAGTAACTTACAATACTCCTCAAAGTCCTCAGCTGCTCAGGACCCCTCACTCTGTCCAATAAAATAGTTTGTTATCTACAAAATCCTGTGTCTCCTCTACAAATCTTTCATTTCCCTTCTTTCCCACCAAAACTTTGTTTTTGCCTGAATATAAGTGACTTTACAGTAGAGGCTGTATCTTCTTGCACACACGGTAGTCCACTAGACCTGGAGATGCCTTGCTTTCTTTTTATCTTATTATCGCTTCTAGAATTTATTTATATTGGTCCACTTTTCATCACTGTACCAACAATACTTGACATTGAAGCAGGACTTAAAGGTAAACAAGTCTTTCCCAGCCCTGGGCAGGCTCCCCTGCCTATTAAGCCCTTGCCCTTATTGCTGTAAGTTCTTGTTCTCCTACAGATAAAATTAACAACCATATCCTGTAACAAATTTATGACATTCTGTTCTCATGTGATTCATAAGACAACTGTCTTCTTTCAAAGCAAAGTTACAAAACTGCCCGCCCTGATCCTGTTTCTGATTCAACTTGCTACGTCACTAGGAAAACTACTGCCTTTGACAGAATGTAGAAAAGCTGGCACTTCTCTTTGCTCAACACTCACCATTTTGGACACCGAGTCCACGGAGCCAGTGTGTACACTTAAATCCATCCTCCTGACTCGTAGTTGGTCTCTCCTGCCTCATGGAACTCTGCTACACCATAAATAGCTGAAAGAAGGTCAGATTTATTTCAGCTTACACTTTCAGCTTTTTCTCTCTATGGTCACCAGGTCCTTTGGATCAGGTTTGGGACGAGACAAAACCACAGACAGCAGAAGGGTACTCGCCTCATGGCAACCAGAAAGCAGCATTAGAGATTAGTGCCAGAAAAGAGAAGCCAAGAACCAGATACCGTCCCCAAGGTCCGATCAACATGACCCACTTCCTTCATTTCTACTTGCATGGCAATATCACAAACCTGATTAATATATGATAAACTATACATACTGCCAAGATCAATTAATTTCCTATTCTGTAGGGCCCTAGTTGCACACCTTCTTCCCTTCACCTTCTGACATCATTTTGTCTTCTTTACTTATAGTGCCCTAGGTTGCTGAGAAGGTGAGGCTACACATTTTCCAGAACTTTAAATACTAAGTATTTCAGACAGAATTTTAGTTCTCCAACTGTTTTGATTTCCTAGCTTTGGAAAATTCCTTCAGTCTATTTAATTGTCAAGTCTTAGTGTAAGTGGAATTGTCACTTCTGGAATCATTTTGACGGATAAATTGGTAATACCTATGATTCAACCTAGGACCCTTGTGAACTGACCTTTTCCGAAGAAGTTACATCAATAGTAAAGATCCTATCGACTGCTAAACTTTGGATCATTTCGACTGTGGAAAGATAGAATGCTGTAGGTAGAGATCTAAAATTGTTTGCAGCTATTTTACTCCCTTGGATAGATATTTTCTTTGACTTTTGCATCTTACAGAACGTTCTGTAAACATCGTAGACCCTATCAGTAAGCTCAGCACACCTTGGGCCTCCACTAATGCTAAACTAAGAGAGCTATGATAACATTAAAACCTCTGGAAGGATTTCTGTGGCCTGTTTACCTGAAGTTAGTACCAACGTAGTTGGTGAATGCATTGATTTATAATCTTCTTTTGCTCTGTGAGTATAAAAGTTCTGTAGCCTCTAGCACAGTGTACCGTGTTATTCAGGGTAACTTGCATCAGATTTCCTGAGATATGGTCAGTCACATTTGACTCAGAATAAACTTTTTAAAACTTGTTTTTAAACCAGAGTTGTTGTTATTTTAAGCTGACCCTCTGACAGCTCTAGAATTCAAGTCTTCTCTACCAAAACTCTGTTGAATTCTCTATTCATGTGTCCCGTTGGTGACTTTGGTACATCTGCTTCAATGTTTAACTGGCATTGACACATCAGTGATGATCTAGTTCTTCCTTTACTCTTCTGCATTATTTTACCTCTTAAGAGACACCTCCTCTGACAGACCCTTGAATCTCACACTCCCCTCAGCGATGAGGCCTTAATGGTTCTGTGATGCTGTGGCACTCAGTGGGAAGTCACATCAGCTAAAGACATCCTGGCTTATTGAGAACCAAGTAGGCAAGCCAAAAAGGAAGTTTGATGTGGGGAGGGACTCATTCCTCATCAGACTTAGAATGCTTTCTCTGGTCTTCCTCAGCAGAAGACACTCAGGACTTCAGATCTTCATCAGACTCTCATGTATTTTGACTGCTGTCCCCTCAGTCACCTGATGTTCCCAATTGTTATATATACCCAATAAATAATAGCAGGCTCGGAGAGTCTATCTTTGCCCACTCTGAGACATATTTTGAAATTACACAAGTCTCTGTTGTCTTTTTTCCTTAGCCTTCCCTGTTCCCCTTGCTAAGAAGTTGATTGATTGCTGTCCAATAAATCACATCTTAAAAGCCCCACTTATGATCACATGAGGTGTTGGAGGGACAACTAAACACAGGCCATAGCACGCTCATTCCCTCACTCCCTATTCTGCTCTCACATTTGATGTTCCTTGAATAAACTATGCATGTTCTTGCATCAGAGCCTTTTCATTTCACCAATTCCTACTTTTAGGAAGCGGCCCCATTTCGATAACCACATGATATTCTCTTGAAGTGTCATTCTGATATTTGCTTCAATTTCACTTCTCAGACCTTCCTTGTACATATGTAAGAGCAACTCAAAGTCTGTCATTGTCTACGTAGTGGCCATTCTTTCTATTGTACAATTTGGCTGTTCCCATGGATATTATGTGTTTACATCTTAGTTTTTCTGTCCAGTCCACTACAAGTGAAAGATCCTTTTTTTAATGTGACATCCGGAAGGCACCGTGATTCAACCGACAGGTGTGCTACCTCTCTCCCTTATTCCCTTTCCTTCCCCTTGACCACTGGAGGAGGGACCGGAACAAGTTGTCCTTCTGCTACTCAAAGTTACATCTCCGCAACTCCCGGGCTGCTCTGAGGAGAGGTGCAGGTAACCTGACACCCAAGTTTCCCTCCTTCATTCCAGCTGCTCTGGGCACTGCTGTAACCTCTTTGAAGAAGCTGCCAGAGAGCCTGCTGACAAGCACAGATCAAGGAGGCATTTGGGCTCATTCTTAGTATCCTTGACATCTTCAGACCCCCCAAACTAGGAGTTAGGTGCTCTAGAGAGTCCTTGAACAAAGGCAGTCTCGATTTTAGAGGCAACAATTTCCCAACGGTGCAGCAGCTGTCAGTGAAGCAGCTGCACATCCTAGTGTAACCAAACCATTGCTATGACAGCTGCGACTTCCTTGGATGCCTCACATCCCTCTGGAAGATTTTTACCCTGATTACAGTAAGGTTGATTTGAAACAAACAGTAGAACTGAATTTTGACCAATCTGTAGGCTTGAATCAGTAGGGTTGAATTTGGACCAAACAGCAGGCTCAAATTTGAACCAATTATAGGCTTTCTGTGGATATATAACCCTCTTCCTCTTACACTGATTGGTCAAGGACAGTGGCAGTGAACCTATGGCATACATACAGCTGCTGTCTATTTGTGTTTGTTTTTTTGTTTGTTTGTTTGTTTTGTTTTGTTTTTTTGAGACAGAATCTCTCTTTGTAATTCAGGCTCGCCCTGAGCTGACTGTGTGCCTCGAACTCACAGCAATCCTCCTGTCTCTGCCTCCCAAGTGCTGGGGTTATAGGCATAAGCCACCATGCCTGGCACTGTGGTATGTGGTACTGGGTACTGATTGCTGGTGGGTGTGAGTGTCCATGCCCAGCATCGTTGTATGTAGTTACCGGGGATGGAACCTGGGCCCTTGCACTTGCAGGGCAGGTGCTGGAACCAGTGAGCTAAATCCCCAGCCACACAGCTATTTGTATCACTGAAAGCTCTAAAAGGTCCAGCATCACTGGTTCAGGATGAGTCACTCTGGTGTACTGACCATCTTGTGCTAAAGGTCAGGCTTGTTCAAAGAAAGCTTCACTCTAGTGGCCCTTTAAATCTACTCATGATTATTTCTAGAATGGTGTGGACTCAGAAGAATCTTGTAAATCTCCTTGGAATCAGCTAGTGTGGACAGTGGTCAGATAAAATATTGATGACAATAACAGACTAGATCATTTTCTGTATTGATTATCGAGTCTTCAGAATATAGAGTAATGTCATCATATACTACATTCTCTTAAAATATGCATTAAATGGAAGCTGGGATCATAGTTCAATAATAGAGTACTTGTCTATAATCTCAAAGCCCTGGGTTTTATCCCCAATGCATGTGTACACACACACACACACACACACACACACACACACACACACATTTTTTATTTTATTAAAATTTATTTCAACAGGTGATATTGAACAAATAAATTTTTAAAACTAATTTTTACAGAAAAAGTATTTGAATAAGGATATTTATGAAAGGAACCTGACCTTAACTGATAGTTGGCATAATGTAATGGATTTAAAGAGGGAGCAGGATTAAAAAGAAATAACTCATGCTTTGCTACAAGGGCACTTCAGTTGATACCGTAACAGGAATGTATGGATAATAAGTGTTTTCTCCTGCTCTCCCATCACAATACAAAATAATTCTGTGACCTCCAATAGGTGGGCTCTACCCCCCACATACTCATACTTCTACTAGACAAACTGGATGTCCAGTGGAGAATTCTATTTGATTTTGACACTGCCTACATGGAGATACTGTCAGATATCAGACTTTGAGAGCTGAGTCCCACAAATCCCGCCCCCCCCAAGATGTCAGCTGTGAAGACAGGTGACCTGTGCATCGGACGGAGAAGCAGAAGTTCGGACAATTCCCTTCCTGGTCTCATTTTATTTGCTGGAGTGGCTCGAAGGACTGAGGGAGTCACCAGTGTATTGTAAATGATATTATAGATCATAAGGATGAACAACCAGATGGAACAGTGCATAGGCTGAGGCACAGGAGGGACGTAGAGCTTCCGTGCCCTTCCTGGGCACTCTAACCCTTTTGTATTTTTTAATGAGTTTCACGACTCAGGCATGACTAGTCATTGGTGATCATCCTGCAGTCCTCCTCTCTCTGGAGGTGGGAGGTGGGACTGTAAAGGCCCCACATTCTAATAGCATTTTGTTATTTCCTATGATCAATCCTCACCACAAGGAGGAATTCCCAGCCATCTGGAAACTCATCAGCATACAAAAAGATACCAGTTGAGAGTCCAAAGAGCTTTTGGGTTTCTGTGCCAAGAAACAGTGATGGAAACCCAATGCACATTTCACAGTATCATCACCATCGGTCTAGTTTTGCTTAGTACCATTTACTTATTATAGGTAAATGTTAAGACTGAAAAGGGATACGAAAAATAGTAGGTTCATTGACAGCCATCGGAGTGCTTTTTCTGTAATTGCCACAAGAATATAGTCCAATGATTATAATGAATAAAGTGAATCACCAATGGAAACAAGGAGGAAGGACTTTGAGCCAAGTGACTTGATAGGGACTAGGGTAGGACAGTGACGGTTTTCACATTCAGGGTGTTACATATACTGTCACAGCCACTGATTGGTGCAAGGAACGTGGCATAGAATCTTGAGTAATAGTCACATGGAACAACCTTAGGCAAGGTGTGAGCTGCAGTAGTACAAGAGTCTAATCTCTGGGCTGTGATATTTTATAGGCTGGAGTTATTATAAATTTCACAGATCATTATGTGAATAAAAATTATCGATATATTACATAAGTAAAGCATATTTCAGATGTTTGAATGAACATACGGTATTCATTACAAATAGCCATTTATAAGTATTACTAAAATGATGAGATTTGTGATTATATATCTTTTCAGACAGAGATTCTTGAAAATCTGTAATAATTATTTTTGTAAGATATCTTGATTAATAATATAGAGGGTAAGCCTCAAAATCAGGACTTTCCTGCAAAGGATCTATTTATTTGCAAAGGCCACATTACAGTTAACTTAACAAGGCTGAAAATCAAGGACTGTTAGAATAAAGATGATATTTTAATAAATAAACTGCTTGTCAGAATAAAATTCAATAGTTCTTTTAAAACAGAGTCAAGTCCAAGTCCCTTACAGTGTTCTTTGTCTAATAACAACATTGGACATACAAAGACATATGTAAATGTGATATGGTGAAAAACATCAAGAAAGTATGGATTATATAGATACACAGATGTTGGACTAAACAGGAAAGCACATAAACAGAATATAATAAGCACTTATTAAAGCAAACTATATGGTTTTGATGAGCTAACAGTAGGGAAATCTCAGTAGACAAATGGGAACTATAGAAAAATAAGTGAACAGAATAAGGACCCCAGCAAACAAAAACGAAAAGAAATGGAAATTCTGTAACTATGTAATGTCTCTCATTGCTGAGACAAAATAGTCAACACTCAAAGTTAAAGGTTTATTTGGCTCAGAGTTTGCAGAGATTTCATTCCATGGTTGGCTGACACCAAAGCAGAGAGCCACATGGTAGAGAGGCACTGTGGAGAATAGTTCATGGTGCTAAGAAAGTAACAAAAGCAACAGGCAAACCTTAAGGGCATCTTTCCGCACCTTTCATCCTGTCCAGACTACAAGGAGTAGAGCCCAACCAATCAGTGACTGGTTTAGTAACCTCAGGCCTTTAATCCCAGAATCGCAAACACAAGATTCAGCCACCTCTGAAAAAGTCACCTATGATTGAATGAGGTTTTGGGACAACAACTATGCCCATAGTAACAACCCACAAGCACAAAGGAAAAGAAATCATGGATGAGTTTAGTAGTGCATTAGAAATGACAGAATAGTCAGTAAACTTGAGATCAGTAAAAATTATTTCACAACTCCCCCTCCCCAAAACAGATTTTTTTAAAAATGAAGAGAGTCTTGTTGGATGTGGTGATATGAATCTGTAGTCCTAGCTACTCAGGAGACCAACATGGAAAGGTCATTTGAGCACAAAAGTTATGGACAACATTCTTGAAAGACACCATTTTAAAAGCAAAAACAATCTTAGATACAATATTGTACTGTTTACATGTGCATGAAGACAAAAATGCAGCATAATTTGTAATTTTTAAAATAATCTCAATTGATCAAGAATTGGAGGAAGTTTCCTCTATACCATTATAGGCATGTATGAAAAACACAGTTATTATTATATTTCATGGTGAAATATTACACGGTTTATTCCTAAGGTTGGAAACAAAGAAAGTATATCAACTCTCATTATTTTCCTTGAGCTCAACATTTTACACTGCAACATAAAAAGAAATACATACATATATATGTATTATGTATACATAATACGTAAAATTATGTGTTATGTATACATATATAATACATATATAAAAAGAAATACATACGTACATAATATACATATCATATACATATATAACATGTATATTATATATGTATATAACATGTATATTATATATGGATATAACATGTATATTATATACATGTATATAACATGTATATTATATACACACATATATAACATGTATATTATATATACATATATAACATGTGTTATATATACACACATATATAACATGTATATTACATATATACATATTATATGAACTAAAGGTTGTGCATATTGCATTGTGCAAAAATGTGCCTATATTTTCTTCATGTCCTGAGATTCTGCAGTAGACCAAATTCAGAGGTCATAACCTAGCTTTTCTGGTAGAGGTAATTCAAGGCAGGACAATATTACTGGCTGTTTTTAACCAAACTGTGAGCCAAAGTAGAAATACATACATATATATTATATGTATTATATATACATATAATATGTGTTATGTATACATATATATAATACATATATGTGTATGTATTTCTTTTTATATACATATATTATATACATATATAATACATATATATGTCTAAATTTTTTAAAAATCAGAAGAAATCTAAAAGGCAACTATTATAAATAGTGATGGAAGAACACAGATTACATGATTAATATATAAGAATCAATTGTGCTTTTGTCTGGTGGTCTCAAACAACTGCAAAATAAAATGAAATCTAACACTGGAAATCCAGTTAATAAAGTAACAAAATACATAAAACTTTTAGGATTAAGATTAACGGGCCAGGGAGTTAGCTCAGTGGTTCCAGCACCTGTCTTGCAAGTGCAAGGGCCTGGGTTTGATTCCCCGGTAACCACATACCATACTGGGCTTGGAGACTCATGCCCAGCAGCAACCAGTACCACATACCACAGTGCCGGGCGTGGTGGCTCACATCTGTAATCCCAGCACTCGGGAGGCAGAGGCAGGAGGATTGCTGTGATGTGAGTTGGAGGCTGAGCTTGGGGCCAGCCTGAACCACAGAGTGAGACCCTGTCTCAAAAAAAAAAAAAAAAAAGATTAACAAATATATGCAGGATTTCTACTCTGAATATTATAAATAATGGTTATGAAGACTAAAGACAATCCACAGTACAGAATCATTTGCATTCATGACTTAGAGGAATAAATATTTGCAAAACATTTGTCAAAATTGACTGTTAATTTTCTCAAAATTGACCTACAGATACAACATAATGTCATTTAATATTACAATGGGGTTTGGGGGTATAAACTAAGAAGACTGATCCAAAATCTAATTTAAAAGAGCAAAGACCAGAATGATCAAAACAGTTTTATCATTTTGTTCAAAAGAACAAAATTTGTGGACATACATACACTGTTTTCATATCTCATTATGAAACTACAGTAATCAAGATGATAATATTTGTATAAAGAGATTCTTCAGTGGAAAAAAATAGAAAATCTGGAAATTATATGTTTTCATGTAATTACTATTTTCATAAAGATGCCAGAATAACTCAATGAGGAAAGGAATGTTTTTAGAAAACTGAAGGAACTATGACTTTAGAGACTTTGACAGTTGCTAAAATGCAATATATTCACCTGTAGTCCTTCATTTCCTGTAAAAATGTGAACAGTAATGAAGTTGTATTTGTTTTCTTCCTGCTTCATTATTCTTTCTTCATGCTGTCTGAGAATTGTCAATCTCAATTGTGGACACTATTGACTTTTAAGTGTGCATCGGAGATTAGGAAAGCATACTTCTGGAAGTTCTGGGTGAGTGACTCATGGGGCATGACCTTGAGGACTGCATCTTACCCCTGGCTTCTTTCTTTCTGGCTTTTCTGCTCTGTTTCCTGGCTGTCAAGAGTTGAGCAACTTTCCTGTCATGCTTTCAGCCGGTAGTATTTCTGCCTTTCAGTCAGCCAACTATAGACGGAATCTCTAAAACTGTGAGCCAAAGAAATATTTCTTTCTCTAATACTTCGCTTCCTTGTTTTGCTCACAATCGAAAAAAGCTCAGTAACACAGAAAATTGTTAACAAGAAGTGGAGTTGTTTGCTGGTCCTATACCCATTTAGGTGATTCATGGCCTTTGCAACTGGTATGAAGGAAGAATTTGGAAGAGTTTGGATAAGAGGCCTAAATGATGCTGTAAACAGAGCTTGATGAATAATTGCAGTTGGAGATCAGAAGACCCAAAATACTGATAGAAATTCAGACCGGGAAAACTACTCGTTCATAAGATTTCAGATGAGAATAAAGTCTCTTGGGAATTGAACTAAAGGTTGTGCATATTACATTGTGGCAAAAATGTGCCTATATTTTCTTCATGTCCTGAGAGTCTGCAGTAGACTGAATTCAGAGGTCATAACCTAGCTTTTCTGGTAGAGGTAATTCAAGGCAGGATAATATTACTGGCTGTTTTTAACCAAATGTACAGTGTGAAGCAGGAGAAAATAGCAGAGTGAGAGGAATTAAAAAACTTGAGTTCTGGCCAGAAAAGAAGCACTTGCAAATCTGGAGTTAATGAAGGCATAACTGCTGAAGAGATTAGTGCTATTAAAGAAGCAAGTTATTTTTCACTGAAAGATGAGGAAAGATGCTTTGAGGGCATCTCAGGAATGGGACAGACTCCATCACTCACCCCTCATGGCTTAAGGCTGTAAAATTGTTGGAAGCCTTTGCTTTGAGAAGGATGTAATGGGGGCACCACGCCTCTGATAGTTCTGATAAATTCTGATAAGAAGTTTCCTGGATTCATTTCACCATACTTAGCTGGCCAGACAATAAGAGGATACTACATATGTGGTGCAAGGAGACCTGTAGGTGGCAGCCCTTGGTATTGTCCACTAGATCTTGGTCCTAAGACTTGCCTTAAACTTAAAAGCACAGAGGTTCTAACAACAGCTTGTGCCATTCCTCTAGCAATAAAGACCAAACTATTTCTTGTACCACCAAAAAATATGTAAGAAGCTCTGTATGACCATCTGAGAGAAACCATTACTATGGCTTATTGTTAGAAGAAAGTTTAGGGAACTACTGAATTATTATTATTCCTACTGAATTCTTTGGTGGGCAGGAGGAGAATAATACAAGACACTGTGGAGCAGACTAGGTAGACCAGGCAGATGCGAGGGATGACAAGGAAGAAGCAGAGACCTTGTAACCAACTGAGATTTATTGTGCAGAACTTAGGAACTGACAGTATTTTCATCTGAGTATGTGGCCAGCACAGAACATGTCAGTCCCTATTGGTTGCCCTCTATGAATGCCTCCATTTTGTCTTTCTTCTTGTAATTTTCAGTACAGCGTTATGCAAGCCATGGTGGTCTGCATCTGTAATCCCCACATTTTTGAAGCTGAGGCAGATGGATTGTGAGTTCAAGGTGGGCTCGTGTACATAGCAAGTTTAAGGCTGGCCTGGGTGCAAAATGAGACAGTGTCTCAGAAGAAGAAAACAATCCAATTATTATGTGTTTTTTTCCGCCCTCAGGTTTTCTTTTATAAAGGACCTAGGTGAAGATGCACTGTATCTGAATCGGTAAGGCATAGGCAAACATGTTTGGTGAGATTATACTAAAGAGGTGAAGTTATAGAGAATCTTAAGAAATAGCATATACGGAGATGATAAGGATATATGCTTCTGCTTTCACACAGAGGGACTGAAACAGGGCTTCTTATCAATACAATGACTCAGTACCTATCCCAGTATTCATTAGCTAATTAAACCAGGGAGCAAACATGGCTGCCTCTTTCTTTGCACAATTCCCGTGTATCTCTTCCACTTAATTATGTGGGTGATAGACTCCTTCCTGCCAGTGACTTGTCTTTGATATAGGGCAGGGAGATTCATCTCTTGGAGATGAATCAGAGTTTCTTTGAGGTGTTAGTTCCCGAGAACATGTGTAGCACCCACAACCACGACAATTTCCCCTCTTTACTTTCTCTCCTTACCAAAAGAGACTCGTGCTTTATAGTTTAAAAATTCCAAAGGAGGCTTTTTGTAACATTATTAGTGTTTCTGTGGTGCTTTAGATATGGAATCTGGTATGTTTTTATTTACATTTCTCAAGGAATAAAGCAATGATATAAATGAATCAAATTAATTATATGCAAATTATAAAATGTGTTAAAGTTCAGTCATCATTATGCCTGTTTTACAAATCAAAGTCAATGAGCCAGTTACTGGAACTCTTCATGTCTCTGAAGCCATGTAGACTTTATGTAACATGATGAAGAAAAAGAAAAACAATATAAAAATAGATAACATTTGACAAATTTCTGTGAATTTTGAGGTTAAAAAATAGGAGAAAGTTTATTAGCTTTTCCATTGCTGGTGCAAATTATTCAACACCTCAAATTAAACTGAGATTTATGAGACTCATGCTTTCAGAGAATTCAGGGCATAGTCAAAGTCTCTATGGTGGGAATATGGTGATGGAACTTTCTGGGATAAAAAAGCCTCTTAGGTCATGGCATCCTGGTCATAGAACAAGGGAAAAGCAGACTGAGAAGGGGCCAGAGACCGTATACCGTGCCCATGGTCATGCCTCCATGATCCACCCAGACATTTCAAGAAACATGACTTACTAATCTCCTGCGTGGCTCTCAAGTCAATCAAATTGACAGGGTTAACCATCGTAGGAGCACTGTGTTGAAAGAAAACAATATTTTGAGTTGTTTGTAGAGAGAAACCACACGGGCACAGGAATGGCTCTGAAAAGTTGGCTTTCATAAAAAGAGGTTCATATTTGTAGAGGAAATCTGCATGAGTAGACAGCTAGTGAATGTAAAGAGGCTTTTCTCTCTTACATCTTCCTTTTTGTCTAGGGGAGCTCTTTTTATAGGAAGAAGAGATTTGGGGTTTGATACCTGGCCTAGTCAGAGATGACCACAAGTAGTTGTTTCCTGGAAGACTTTATGGCATAACAAGCCAACTTTATTTATTTATTTATTTTGCTATGCATCTGCTCCCTTCACTCTCTCATATTCTGCAACAACTTCTTCACCCCTAGAAATCCATGCTCTGATACCTCCATTTCTCTTTACATAAACTGCAAGCATCTCAGGGTCCTTTGAATCTCATGTACTGTATATGTGAACCTTCTACACTTAGGAACATCAATAGATTTTTTTCCCATTAATTATCTGTTGCTAGTTTGTTTGCAGACTCAGAAAACAATAGATTTTTCCTCTATGCTCATGATGTATTATAAATTTCTTTCTGTAGAATTGTGTCTTTAGACAAAGGTTCAAAACATACTTTATTTAGAAGCAATATGAAGAAGAGCTGTGTATATGGTAAAGGGCCATCTAACTCTCTTCCTCTGCGGCCACTGGTGCATAATTCTACTGGGGCATTCAAAGCCTCAGTGAACAACATACTTCAAGGTTGTCCCACTCACGGTCAAGGCAGCTTGCATATCTACTTTTTTAAGTCTTTGTCTTTCATTGGATGAGGGCTTCTCTCCTAAATTTCTTTTTAAAGTCATCAGCAAAGTCTCATTCTGTGATATATCCTTTGGCACTGAAGGGCTGGTCCAAAGCTGGAACTAAAAATGTGTGCTTCTTCCTGGTCTATCTGGTCATTATGTTACACATAGTGACAAGATATGTATATATATATGTATCTCCTCAAATGACAAGTATATGGGTCAGAATCATATGGTACATGATAGAACACTGTAACACTGTAATGGCATTGTCAACCCAAAATGATAGGAATATCACAAGAGGAGAACAGAGACACAGAACTCAATACTCAACAAATATCATGAGATATGCACATTGTAGATGGAAGTTAAGCATTCTAAGTCATAATAATGAGATCCTTTCACTATGAAATAAAGGCTCTTTGAGTAATTTTATCTAACTCTACAAATAGTCAGCAGTGGTTATGTGGCCAGGACTAAATACATACTTAAGAATTGACTGTGAATTTTTAGAAAATTGAGGTATGCCTATATAAGACTGTCTGAATTTCTACCTTTAAGTCTCCCTCTCCAGGGGGACTATATGTCCAGGGGAAGTACAGGGTGCCTGATGGGAATATTTTATAGCAGTGCTGAAGGGAAGCTGAATCTCACTAGCCGGCAAAATGGGTTGTTGCTACATCTTTGACTTCCCACGGTGTCTACCGCCACTTCTCAGGAGAGCTCTCAGGAGTGCCCATAAATCTGAGTTCATCCTATGTTAATGGTTAATAGACTTGCAAAGATTTGAGCTGAGTAGCCACAGCCAGGCAAGAATTACAAATTATACAAGTCAGGGTAAAAGCTCCATAAATATTGACTCTACCTAATGGCTCTGTCATAGGGAGAAATCTCACTATCACGATATTTGTTTCATCCCAAAGCACTGCTTTTAAATAGGAGTTCTGTATTGCTACCAAGAATTTACTTAAATATAATTAGTACGATTTGTTGAATGTATACATTTGTCTAGGACTAGATATACTGATAACATTGTAAGTTTTTTGCAAAGACACCTTGAAGAATAGTGTGGTGGAAAATGCAGGGAAATTTGTGAGGGTTTGAGAAGCATTGTGAGTCAAGTAGAACGGAAGCAGAAATGCATTGTGAGAAGATAGGATGCCTCAGCTGCTGTCCTATTTTCTTTTTCTTTTTTAAAAAAATTATTTATTGAAATCTTTATTGGTACATTACATATACTCATCATGATTTCACTTTATAATGGGGATTTGTACCAGGATAAGACACAACTTAATTCTCATTTTTTCCCATAGCCCTACTCACCCTACCGCCCCCCCCATATACATAAAAGGGGGAAAAATAATGAGATTATAACAAAAAAGAAAGGAAGCTGCTGTCCTATTTTCATTCAGACTTTCACCACTAGCTGGAATAAGACACTCTCTTCCCTTTTAACTAAGATTTGTATATATTTCTAAATCTGTTTCTCCACCCTGAAAGATGGCCAATATCCACCGAGAGCAGAGGAGGAACACAGCCGAGACAGGAAGGTGACATCTTTGAGTTAGCATAGTAAGCCATTCTCATAAAAAACAGAAAAGGGGTTAACAAAATGGGAGGTGCACCAAAACAGGTTTAGAGAGGAGAGATATGAGAGTAACCAAAGTTAAACAAAGCAGTGACTTTTCTTTGTAGCTAAATTCACGAACTTTTTGCAAGGTTTCCATGGTTCTGCATTGTTCTAGGTATTATTTGGGACATTAAAATTTATAAAGAACTTGAATTACTGTTTTATTTTTTTTTTACTGAAAAATGATGACTATAGGAGAAACATGATACTTCAGTTTATGTGTCTCATTTATTTCATTTAACTTCATGCTTCAACTAAGAATAGCAAGTGATGAGAGGGTTCATTTGAACATTGCCACAGAATGTTCTAGGTGGGAGGACCCCAGACATAATCGGTTTTGGGAGAATACAAAACCCAAAACTTAGAAGCCCCGAGGTCATACAACTGAGGTAGAGAATGTTATTATAGATTATAAATTATAGATTATAGATTATAAATGACCATGATAGATGACCAAAGAACATTTCATTTGCTGGATGACAACGTTGATATCTTTTAAAGTACATTATCAAATGGATATAGATTCTTTAATATTAATTTGTTTAATAAAACAAAGGTATTGCTTAAATTAGCATAATCAACAATGGGATGTTATTCACTTTAAATAGCACTTGTAATCACATACTTTGTGCTAGGTGTGAAAGTAAGTATTCTACATCCGTTTTCTCAACTAAACCCTGGGCTAGAAGGTACATAGTACAAGGAAAAATAAAGAATTATCATCCTTGTTCTAACTCAGAATTAGAGGGAGTCCCACACATTAATTTAATTACTAACAGAATGCAACAGATAAATCAATGTTGTGCAAAGACACAAAAATATGAGAGATGCAGCAATTCATTCTGCCCCAAAGAGATCAGAGAATTTGTTTCGCATTGGAAATTGTGACTTTGAATTTGTAATATGGAGAGTAAAGAGTCCTTCTGGGGGAGTGGCTGAAGTAAAAAGGATCCCCTGGACAGGGAGAATTGTGGGAACAAAGGAATGGCCTCTCCAGAGCAATCTTATCTGCACTCAAGAATGCAGAAAGGTCAAAGCTAGCCATCAGGGTAAGAAAAAAGGAAAAGCTGAAATTAACATCAGAAAAGAGCAAACAAAACTTCAGAGAATAGTTCTAATAAACCAGGAAAGTCGCCAAGCACAAACATATTACTCTGAGTCAGACATGTTCCAGGGACAAAGCTGTTAGATTAATCCACAGTCCAGACCCAAACAGCGCACCGAACAGAGGCATGGCAGTTGTAAGAGGCTTTTCATTGAGAACATTAACATAGAAAGCAAGGCTCCTCCAGTAAGGTCCTTGAATTCAGTCCCTAAATGAATCGGTGGGAGGCTTGCCACTTGCCTTTTTGGCACCTCTCAGCTTCCATACTCTTCTTCCTCAGGGATAGTGACACTATTTCTCAAGTAGTAGACATCATTACAGTTTATTGCTTGTTTGATAACAGATGTGAAGTTGTGCACATATTTTCTTTGTTTACTGGAACCTCACTGTATTTATATTAATTTCATTTTTTATCGGTACAAGTTTGAAGTTCATAACATATCCACGAGTAATTGGAACACGTTCATAACACAAAATAATTCTTTTTACATTTCCTTCTCCTCCCTGTACTGTTCCCCTCATTTCTTAGTCCAAGTTCCCTCTACAAAAGGTCTCTCTGTTTCTTATTATCTGTCTTTTACTTTGCTTTTTAATTTATGTACACTTTGGGTTTCTCATATAAGAGAAACCATATGATACTTAAACTTGTGTGTTTCATTTATTTCACTTAAACTCATGAACTCAAAGTACATCAATTTTCCTACAAATGACTCAAATTTATTCTTGTTTATGGAAAAACAGAACTCCAGTGGCATATCAGTCCCACCATTGATAGACACATACACTGCTTCTAAGATATAGCTATTATGAATTATACTGATAAACATAAGTACGTATAGATTATGTAATATGATGCCTTGAACTCTTTCAGAAAAATATCTAGTAGTGGAATAGCTGGATTGAATAGAATTTGGTGTTCAGAATTTCTCTACTGATTTCCATGGTGATTAGATACACAGAGTGTAGATTACATTCCCAACAATAACAGAAAAGCCCTCCTCCCCCACCCGCCCCACCCACATTTGTTGCTATCTGATTTCAGGATCACAGTCATTCTTTCTGGAGTAAGATGGAATCTGGCTATTGTTTTAATTTGCATTTCTCTAAAGATCAGAGATACTAAACATTTTTCATATATACATATATAATATATATGTAATAACATATATTATATTATTACACATATTATATATATTGTATATATATTTTATATTGTATATTATTATATATATTGTATATTATTATATATATTATATATTACCATTTGTGTTTTGTTTTTTGAGGAGTTTTTATTCATTTCTGTTGGCAAGTTCCTGATAAGTCTAACTTTTTTAACAACTTTATACATGCTAGATATTAGAGCTTTGTTTAAAATGTAGCTGGCAAAGATCTTTTTTCCTTATTCTGTAGGTCATCTCTTCACTCTCCTGGTTGTTTCTTTTCGAGTGCAGAACCCTTTTAGCTTGGTATAAGCTCATTTGTTGATTTTCAACTTTCTTTCTTGTGCAATTAGGGTGTGCACACATTTTTAGTTACACTTTCTTTGAGTCATCAAAGTCATGTCTGGTTCCCTGCCCGCTAACTCAGTGCCACATGTTTCCTCCACTGAAGCTGGTAACAAACGTGTATGCTCGCCTTTTATTTCCTTCTCAGTGGAGATTGAG
Source organism: Petromus typicus (assembly GCA_004026965.1). Classification (NCBI taxonomy): domain Eukaryota; kingdom Metazoa; phylum Chordata; class Mammalia; order Rodentia; family Petromuridae; genus Petromus; species Petromus typicus. The sequence goes on from PVIR01000604.1 coordinate 163,483, forward strand.
GGTTAGGTTCCTTATCTAAGCTTTGAGATATCCTGGGACCCTGACCGCTGACAAACTGAAGCTGACAAACTGAAGCTTAAAATGAAGTGTGTGTGTGTGTGTGTGTGAGTGTGTGTGTATGCGTCTAGTATACCTCCATACAGGGCAGAGTTCCTGTAGTAGAAAGTAGCTTGATACTTTTTTTAAATCTTTATTGGTACATTAAATATACACATCATGACTGCACTCCATAATGGGGATTTGTACCAGTATAAGACACAACTTAATTCTCATTTTTTCCCATAGCCCCACCCACCCTACCACCCCCCCCATATACATAAAATTTGTTTCCTTACTTTTTTGTTACAATCTCACCATTTTCTGCTTTCATCCTGTTTTACATTGAGCATTTTCTGTTTCACAATATATAACATACAATGCTAGGACTCATTTACATCTTTATTTTCTCATACCAGAGAAAAGATGCGATATGTACCTATCTGTGCCCTATTTATTTCACTTATGAGGATATCCTCAAGGTATGTCCATTTAAGTAGAAATGATTCAAACTTATCATTTTTTATGGCAGAGTAA